>JAEIIG010010881.1:0-19089 GCA_018904695.1 Drosophila parvula | reverse complement strand
ATCCTTATAAATTAATACAGTAGTCACAAATTAATAATAGTTTTGCTTCATATCAAAATCATTTTCCTTCTTCGAACTTCTTTATTTATTTTCTCCAATGATCGCTTTAGTTTATTCCAGCCAAAAATGATTTATTTTTATTATTATTTATAATTATTTATTAATATTTATAATTTGTAGTGCCCAATCACTAACTCATTATAATTTATGATTTAAGTCCATCAATCCATTTATGGAAATGTGCCGCACACTGGATTTCTTTGCAATTTATAAACTCCTACGCCACGGTCTTGATCTCCTTGGAGAGAGCCCTCTGAACTTGGTGTAACTTTCGGGTTAAGTTATATCCACCTTGCCAAACCCCTAATCCACATTCTTGGCATCCCTTCTTGGGGATGAAACTTTTTGTGCCATCGAACAAAAGGCGCCAAAAAGTGAGACTGCTGCAGCTTCAAGTTTTTAGTTGGCCGTGATTTATGTTTTATTAATATTAAAAGTGATTTATTAGCCATGAAATTCGTCGTGGGCCAAAGTTCGTTTTTGGGGGCCAGGGCCAGGGCCAGGGCCAGGCTCAAGGGTGAAGTGTTCGCTGCATGCGCGATTGTTTAATTACAGGTGTGTGGGTGTGGAGGGAAAGGGATATATGGTACCTTTTACCTGCTGCGTTGGCTGCAGGATCCATTATCCTTGAGCACGGCCCGCGCCGCTCATTATCCTGTCCGTCGCCCCGAACTTAAGCTAAACTGCTGCACAACGAGATTAAAATTGTAAATGACAGCCAGACTGACAGGAGCAGGAGCATCTGCTCGTCCCTTGCTGTCCGTTGTCCTGCACTGTACCGTGGTCCGTGGTCCGTTTCCCGTTTCCCGTTTCCCGTGATCCCACCCCATTTGCCGTAGCATTTTGTCCTGTTTTTAATGAAAATTAATTAATTAAATAACGTTTTTACTCATTCGCCTCGCCTTGCGCCAGCAATTGTCTTCCTTTGAGCGCTCCCCCGCTCCCCCCACCTGTGTGTGCGTGTGAGGATGCATTTTATATATTAAATAATGAAGTGTGCACAATGTACAATGTGCAAAGTACAATGTGCACTGAACGGTGCACACATGACACAAAAAAAGCGGGACGCACAAAGGGGCAAATGAGTTAGTTTTTGCCGCGACCCAGAATCTGCAAGGATAATGCCAATGGCAGGCATACTCACCCCCAGCAGATCACTCTCCAGAAAATGCCAAATGTTACAGAACATATATGGATGTCCAAGGCTTTGTCTCAATTAATATGAAATGTTGCATTTTTTCAGGTTTTTTAAAATAATTTTTCATTGAAGAAGAACAAAATGTATGAATATATTTATTATTTCTTTTACGTGTCATATTTCGTCAGCTTTTCTCTCGGTAAAGTGTGCCCGTTTGCATCTTTTTACAATATCACCTAAAGAAATCTTTTGTTTTGCAGTGTGGCAACTCTACAGTGGTAGCTTTCTTACTTTAATAAGTGCATCAAGTATAGCATCTTGAAAGAACTATTAAAACAAGGAATACGTTCTTAGAAAATGTAAAAAAAACTACTTGGAAAAATATTCTCTATGGCTTAAGTTACAAAAATGATATATTAAACATATAAGAAAAAAATCTTTCCACTGATTTCCAAAAGAACAAAAACATAACAAAATATTTATTAAAATAAGAACATTCCTAAGCTCCTAGCTAAAATCTTTGGAGATAAATAAAACCATATTCCATATTTTTGTTTCCCTTCTAAGCCAGACCAAATCAAGTTTGCTGCTTGATGTCCTTCTTTTTTTTTTAAAGTAAAAACAAATATTTTATTCATTGGATTAGCGCTCTGCTACCCAAGTGGCAGCTTAATCTAATACATTTATAAAGTAATACATAATCTCATTGGGTCATAAGGCTTCGTTAGTTAAAATTTGATGTCCTTCGATCCGTATTAAGGTGAAATTTAAAATAATTAACTTAGCTCTGTGTGAAAATGTTCAGCAAGGCAGCGTCTTGTTGGTTTATTTTGGGGCCAAAACAAAAGTCATGCACTTCAATTAGCATTAATTTGGGATTTTGGTACTCGAGTCCGTTCGCTACGTTACGGTTTGGTTTGGTTTGGTTTAGTTTGGCTTGGCTTGGCTTGGTTCACCAGAATCCTGGCGCAAGAAGCTCACGCTCTTGCCCTGGCTCTCGACTCCTTGACAACTCCCAAATCCACTCCGAGTATCCATTTTCGTTGACTGGTTAATCAACTAATGCTCCTCCGTTGCTGGCTGACTGCAAATGGAGGGGGCTCCAGCTCCGGCTCTCTCTCTCGGTTGCATTTGCGGGCCGCATTTTGGATAAATTGAAATATCACTCGAATTTCATATTTGGCATCGACTGCAATACGTTGTTAATTTTCCTCACTTTTCATGTCCAGTAAGCATTCATATTGGGACTCTGATTGATTCCAACTCGATGCCCTTTGGCCTTTAAATGAATTTCAACTGACTTTCGAGTTAATTTAAGCAAAAATGAATGTTTATTTAGGGATTACAAGGGGAAGCTTGTACCCCCAAGGGGTACTTACAACCTCTTTCCCTCAACTATGTCCAACCAAAGGCAGTCAATTATTATAAGCGATTTTCCGCATGGCTCCCAGCTGACCAAGGATCAGTTATAGCCAGTTAATAAAAAGTAAAAATATATATAAATACATATATAATATGTGTATGCCAGTATTTGCTGGATTTAAATGTGAATTTTTGCCTGTTTGTGGCAGGACCCCGAGCGACTTGCGAAAAATGAACAGGGGGCATATGTACCTACCGCGGGCCTTCAATCAGCGGCACTAATTATTCGGAAAGGCGATAAGACTAATGACGGGCACAACTCACCTGCAGAGACAGACCACCAGCTGCATTTCTCTCGCATTACATGGAAATCATGGAAAATACGTGCCACCGAAATTTTTGAACTTAAAAACAAATTAGGATTACGTTCTGACCACCGAACGGAGTGTCCAATGGGGCCTGCGATTTTGGTTATCCTATGGATGCGGCATCGAAAATCACAATTACATGGCATTGCCGAACAAACAAAGGAAATTCGAACAGTAATTATGAGAGTAACAAAGGACATGGGCAAACAAAGGATAATGGGACCCTTGGTGGTTGGCTTTTGCGAAATTTCACGAAAATTCGAGACGACGCTACGTTTTTGGTCTCCAATTTTTTCCCCAATTATTTTCGCCGATTGCCCTTATTTGCTTAATGCAAAATGTCAGTGAATAAATGAGAAGAAGCTGCCCTGGGTTTTTAAAAAAGGCAAAGACTTAACTTTCAGCTTGTTTTATGATGTTTTATAAGAAAGCCTGTCCCTTTTTTTGTGTGGGCGCTGGCAGCTAATAAATGACGTGTCACAGCCAAGCGGAAATAAACACAATTAAATACGCATCAGTGGCGAAAATGGTTACACATATGCGGCGGGCTAAGAGGGACTGGAATTGGCCACAAAGCAACCGCAACCCAACAGGAACAAAGGCCAGACGGCAGCGGCAACAAAAGGAAGTACACAGCTCACAATAAAAGGGAAAACATTTTCCACATACATATAAAAAGGAAAATTGCACAAACAATTGAGGGGAACGCTTGCAGTTACTATAAGTGAAAAAAAAATACTACAAATATAAGAGAGGCTGAAGGAAATGCAGAATAGTTTGCCAGGGCAGCCAACGTTGCGTATGCGTAATGCCAGAACGATTCGACAATTTCCTGGACTACATATAATATAACAGGTATGATAGCAAGCCTGATTGGAAGGTTTACGAGGACAAAGGAGAGAAATTGGAGAGCAACACAACGAACTGAAGAAAGGATCCAGGATATGCAGGCATGCAGTAACAATAAAAGGAGCTAATGCATCAGCTGTCATAGAATGCGCTCCTGCAACTACATTATGTCTCGTAATTGGCTTGTTAATATTATTGCTTTGCTGGCAAGAAAACGGACAAGAAATAATAATAAAAATCTGTAGGTAATAAGATAAATGCTCACATATCTATCAGCACCTGTTGTCTGACCTTTTTCTTAAGCTTTTTGATACAAAACACTTATGGTAATGGCATGCAGCTTACAGAAAATAATTCGTAACAAAAAACAGGGTGATGCATTACTTTGATATAATTTATATTCCTTAATCAGTGTGTTAGCATTGTTATTTGTTATGGCAACAGCTAGAAAAAAGAAGAAAATGTATTATTATTAAAAGAAATACGAGGCACTCGGTTGGTTTAGAGATTGTGCTTTTTATGTTAAGAACTCCATGAATTTGCATTAAAACGCATTAGGTTTGCCAACGATCAATTCTATTTACAATTTATTATTTATGCCTTCACTTTTCAGAAGATCTCTGCGATTCCACTTCCATTTACAGAAAACTCAATCCCATTTGTTAAGAAAAAGTTTAAAACAAAGCTGGCCTGGTGTTTAGAATCAAGAACAACTTACTGTAACTTCTCACTTTATTCTCTCGTGTTAACCGGGCTGTACATTGGAACAGTCCGATAAACAATTACAATATACAATATTATATTAACGCCAGCCACCAGCGCCAGGAAGATCAGTGTCTACCGAAAGTGTCTCTACCAATCCCCTGTTAAATAGTGTAAGTTAGTGTTGGAAGTTATAGAAAAACTCGGCTGCTTTCTCTAATTTATATAAAGTAAAGTTAGTGGCGGCCTTAGTTAAATTAACACAACTCCTAGGCATCAAAGCAGGCGTAGTCTTTTAGTTCCAAGGGCAAGTTCAACTTAATTCATTCTCTTGCTAACCAGGCTGAACATCGGAACAGTTCCCCAAACTCTGAATACAAATCAAAAACTCAAGATGAACTTGTGCCTGCTGTTGTGGCTGCTGTCGGCCTACCTGGTCACCGGTGACTTCTATGAAGTGTCCGCTGTGGAGAAGCCCACCAGCGAATTTAACCACGATGTCCACACGCTGGATACTTATCCCATAAGCCAGTTGGACGAGGAGAAGAAAGTGCCGGTTGAGTCGCTCCCGGAACAGAGTGATGCCACCGATGTGGTCCCCTTCTTGGGCACCATTTTCTTTCAGGGTCCCCGGCAGGACTGCTTTGTGCCGGACGCAATCGCTTTGATGAGAGCCCGCCAGACCATGGAGCTGCTGGTGCCCAAGGCTTATCCCAACTGCATTTCAAACAGCACCGCTTCCCACATCCTAATCCGTTACTGGGACATAGTCAGTCATATTGTACACCTGTTCGCGGACGAGGACACGCTGCAGCCGCTGGAGCACGCCTTCCATGACACTCTGGGCGCGTACCTTCGCTACTATCTAGTGCCCATGGCACAGCTTTCCTTCTATGCCGGCCACTCCAGCCTGGAGAACTTGGTGCGCCTGGAGGACATCAAGCGGGAGTGCTACTATATTCTCCATACCAACGGCGTGGGCTGGCGAGCACCGTCCTCGAAGAATATATTGGCGCAATTGAATGCCATCAAGATCCAGCCGATGTGGCCGCCAATCGATGATGATGTGAAGATCTGTGACCAGCTGGACCTGAGTGGTCTCTCGCAGGAGCTGGATAGGGGCAAGAAGTTGTTGCCGCTGCCGCTTCTGGATCGGGTGGATGACAACGGTGAGCTGACCAACATTGTGCTACCCTTTCGCCAGCATCGTATCTACAATCTTCGGTCGCGCAACTCTGCCTTTGAGCTGGATCGCTTCCTAATGGCCATTAGTGGCTGTCACCGCCAGATGGGCATTAGCCAGGCCAATTACAATCGCAAGCTGCTTAACTGGATGAAGGAGATGCGGCTGACCGAGCACGTTGCCGACGAATCGTTATATCCGGGTCTGGGTGGAATCCTCCAGATTCAGGAGAGTCTGCTGCTTACGAAGGAGGATCCCGCCAGCGCTGAAGATAATTTCACCAAGCAGAGTCGCTCGGTCAGCTCCTGGCACCAAGAGGATCCGGAAGTGGACAATATCATGGTGTTCGCCGCCATTGCAATGCTCGTTCTCTTTGTCATCGTGATACTCTACCTTCACTGTGGCCCGAAATGTGCTATGTGGGGCGGCAAGAATTCGCATCGCAACCAGAACGATGTGGAATCGGCGGTTAGCTTCAAGATGACCAGACTTAAGCGCCACAAGCGTGAGAAGAAGGTTAAGCTGGTGGAGACGCCACTGTCTCCGTTAAGAACCCCCAAAGATAAACGTTACTACGGCCACCAGGGCAGATCAGTGTCCAGTGATGGTAGGTTTTTTTCGAACAACTCATTTGTGAGGTAATTAATATACTTCCTTTACTTCCTGAATCCCAGAATGTTCCACCTCCACGTTGGGTTACCACCTCAAGGAGAAGCTGCTGCCAATACGCTTTGATAATGCCAGAGGCAAGGCATTCAAGTATTCGCCGTTGTCCTCGCTGGAAAACGACTTTGAAATGGCTAAGGAGACCCAGGACAAGGATAAGAAAAGGGGTGGGCGTGGCAAGTAGGCCAGATCATCGCCAGGACCTCGAAGTAGACCAACCGAGCAACACTCTTTGTTCACATTCCAAACCCTTATCTCTGGATATATGATTCCTAATCCTTATTGGAAGAGATGAAATGGAATATTTATATGTTTATGTTTCTCGATTTAATATTATTTCCAAATTATTACAGAGTTCCAAATAAAGAAAGTTAAATCGAAAACCACGACTTTGCTGGCATTCGATTAAAGGTCCTTCGAGTGTAACTAACCTACCGTGTATGTTTGTCAACTTAAGGACTCAATCGAACTCCCAACTGTTTGCCTTTAGCTTATGTCCTTCCTCCTTGACTTGGCGGTGTCCTTGCACGCCACTTTCGCGCCATTCGCATGTGTAGCTGCCATAAGCGAGTTGTTCAGATCATTTACACAACATTTGCATCGGGTAGAAGGTATCGATAGGAACTTTATTTAGGAGGGAAGCCCACCAGCTCTCACCACTTGAATGTTGATTAGACTCCGCCAAAAATGTCGACACAAATATGCATTTAAATATCAACAATAAAAGACGAAACAAGACAGCGAACAACTTAATGTACGCATATTAAGTCTATTAAATACACACGGTGTGTGTGTGTGTCCTGTGTGTTTCGTGTGTCATGTGTGTGTGCATATATATTTAATATCCTACAAGTACCTCCTTGAACTGAGACAAAAGCCGGCAGAGCTTTAGGCCAGCATTTAGCTTGTGGCTTCTTGGCCAAATGATATAAGCCCTGGGCCTGTTATGGTTTGGCCTGTCATCCCCCTCCTCCCCCAGGATATTTCACACTTTTCCACAAATATTTGTGCAGCCAGGCAGGGGCTTAGTGTTTGCCATAATTTAACCAAGATTAAATCAATATTAATATTTCAACTTACTGACTTCCGGTGAAGCTAGCTGCCTGCCTGCCTGCTTGCTGCTTCCGAAGGAATTAAAATGATAAAAAGGGATATATCTGAGCCACTGCAAACAGAAGTAATTAATACATTTAAATTAAATTTGTTGAGGTATTAGTAGAATTATTATTTAAATTTAATTTAAAAATATATAATCTTGTAAGAGTTTTTATTAAAATTAGGATACCAGCATATTAAACAAGAATATTAATACAAGCAAACTGTTTGCTATTAAAGTATTTGTCACATGGAAGTAAGTTCTTTTTTTAATAAATATTTATACTCTATAAAAATAGGTATGATTTACTGTGATTTTTAGCTGAATATTAAAAGTATATAATTTTGTAATATCTTATTTTAGTAAACATTAATAAACAGTCTTATAAGTTTAAGAAATATTAGATAGTTAGAAAGAGCAAGTAAAGAGCAAGTTCTTCTTATTATTTTCCCTGTTAGTACGAGTACAATTCCCTTAAATTTAAAACTTATATTAATTAGCCACTTTACAAACCCTTTCTTATTAATATATATTTATTGTTAAGCATTATTTTCTAACTTAAACTAGTGCTTACATTAATAAGCTTACTTCAGTGACTTTTTTAATCTAAAAATATAGTTTTTAAAAAAGTTACTAAGTGAGCCACCAAGAATTCCCTAAAAATATAATATTTGCACTAATGTTATAAAACTCTTGATCGATTTCAGGTATTTATTGCTAAATAAGGGCTCGTAAACAATTGGCCAAATGCCATTTCCATTTCCATATCCATTTCCATTTGCTTCGGCCTTTGGTGTTTATAAAAGCGAGTTCACATAATATGGAGTAAATTCTGGCGGCGAATGCAAGTTTATTGCTTTCGTTGTTGTTTTGTTTCTTTTATTGTTTTTATTATTGTTGTTGTTATTGCCAACTGGCCACGAAATTTAATTAAAACGATTTTCCATTGGCAAACAAAAGTGCGGCGAGGCAAAAGCGAAATTCTTGCCATTTTCCTCCCCCATCACCGCCATCATTTTTGTCTCGCGGTGTGCTGGTGCCTCGTTTTGTCATTAATTTAAAAATTTGTCTGAACCCTTTTCAACTGACAAAATCGGGACATGCACCACCCCGAACCACGCCCCCCTAATCTCACCCACACACACGCAGACACACGTACACACACATGTGCATATGGAGCAAAGTTTGCTTTCGTTTGAGGTTTTCCTGGTCCTTCCCCTTTGCCAATAGTCGTTCGTTCTCTTGCTCCAACACGAAAAAGGATGTGTCCTTGCGACGTTGACTCATTGCATTGCACAGCACTCCCTTCACACACACACACACCCGGTCACACACTCTCCTACACAGAGAGAAACTAATGATAGATGCCAAAATAAATGAAGCTACCAATGTGGCACACTGATGAAGCTGCAATATATATCCCTAGAAATGCCTTTGGTCGCAGTGTACCTTTATCCACATAGCAACAAGTCAGCAAGTCATGTTTTCCTTGCCATTTGTCGAGCTGACCTCAGCCCTTTGCCCCCATCCCGCCCCCCCCTGCTCGCATTCAATGGGACTCAGCTATTTGTAGCATTTAATACATATCCGCATGCCCCAAGTGGTTGCCCCCGTTGACCCTATGGCCCCCAGCTGAATCCTTTTCTGCTCCTGGCACTTGTCACTTGCCCATTGCTGCACCACACACAGAGCTCCCTGCTCCCTGCTCCTGGCATATTCAGCTTGATGGACTTGAATGCCAGCAAATTGTTGGATTCTCACATCCTGGCAGCCAACACTGACAGTTTGGCATCCCTAAATCAAATTATTAAAGAGCAAGTCTGCTGTTTTCTTAATTTTTTTTAATATAAAATAAGTTGCAAATTGAAGGGAACTTTGTAGGTTTCATAGTGAAAACAGTCTCCTAATTCCCTTCATTGCAGTTGTCTGTAGCCAGACTTTCCTGTACCGACTGATCTATGATAAATCGCCTTCAAGAAGTAGGCAACACTTTCGCCAGCTGTCGATAATTGTTTGCCCCGAGAAGTAGGCAACAGGCACCGGCCGGAAATACCAAAAATCATTTCGGCATGTCAACGTAGGACGAGGACGAGACAAACAAAAGCAACAAAAACAAACAAAAAAACAAAAAAAAGAAAGTCAGAAATCCAGAGACAGACAGACAAACGTCAACCGCAAAGTGACAGGTGTGTGAGTGTGAGTGTGTTTGTGCTGCGGACAGGTGGATAACAGGCAGGTGAACGAACGACCGCCCCACCCAGCCGCAGCTGGTGTGTGTCCAGACGACAGTTAATTTCCTATTTGATATTTGCTGTTAATCTAATAAATTTGCACGTCGACCGAATCGACAGGCGGGCGAGCGAGCACATGAATTGAAAGGCACACAGCTGCCGACAAGGACATGTGACAGCGAGTAGGAGGCGTTGGGAGGATCCTTACCCCGGCTCCATTGTGGCCATTCCGGCTTAATCTCCAAAATTAATCTCATTTAGCCTATAAACTGCAGCACTGCTGCCACAGCTCCGCAAGTAACTCCCTGGTAATCCTTTTGTCACAGTTCATGACTCGCCAGCACAGTTACCCCCCTTTAGCTCCAAAATCCAGCTCTTGGCTGGCTCCATCTGTTCCATGGCCATCTACTCGCTCCAGCGACTGGTCTGGCTCCTCCAGCTCCTGCTCCTGCTCCCTGTTCATTTGCTCCTACTCCGGTTCCATCTTCCTTTCTATAACGGAAACCGAAAATGGGGAAAAGTGAAGCCAAGTGTGTGCTGCTGCTCATAAATCCCATTTCCGGTGTACAAAGTGACGGTCAAATAATACCCTGTAATAAAAGAGAAAGAGATTTATTTATTATTTAAGTAGTAATTAAAAAAATTAAGTATATGCCTGAAGTTTTAAAATATAAGATGCTTAATAATAAGTAGAGTTCAGCTATATGTTGGCTTTTAAGGGGTTTTAAAAATTGCTTTAAAAATATTGACACATTTAGTTTGATTGGTTTCATGTTCCTTAATTTTATTATATTGGAAATATTCAATAAATCAATTAATAGATAAGCCCCAGCTACCTCCATTTTGGTTGGTATCATCGCCTCTGCTATCCCTATCCCTTCCCCCATCTTCTTTTCGCCGCTCTAATAACATTTTACATTTTCCATGGCTTCTCGTTGTTGTTATTTTTTTTCGGGGTTTTCTGGCTGGCTTGTGACTTGGGCAAAGATTAAAACTGAAGCTGTGGCTATATGGTCAGACAGGACCCAAGTCCAGACCAGCTATGGACCCTGGCCCGCACCGCCTCTGTCTGAGGTCGGTCTATCTGTCTGTGGGTCTCGGGCTGCCATCTCTCTGTTACACGGCAATTACATGACGCTGAGCGTGGAAAGCCGGAAAAAGCAGCTTGCCGGGGTCGGGAAAAGTCGTTTGTTTGCATACCTGGCTAGCTGGTGATAACAATAATCCTTGACAAGCCATAAACATCTTAACGTCCTTGTGCCCGCCACCATTTTGCATTTAGCATTTACCATTTACCATTCGCCGTTCGCCGTTTGCCATTCGCCATTCGCCATCCAGTGCAGACAAATAGACTAGAGTTGCAAATGTCGGGGAGTCCTGTCGAGTCCTGGGGGTTGCCCTTTGAAATTGTAGACCCCCAACAAGCGCTCTCGGAGTCGCAAAGTCAATTTGAATGTTTGTTTGGGGGGGATTTGCCTTTTTTGCGTCCTTGTTTCCTCCCCTCCCTACCCAGCAGTGCTGACAATTTGTCCTTTTTCTCTCACACCTGCCAGGGAATCGGTTATTACTTTATATATATATATTCTTTTATAAACTTGAATATATTTAATTATTTTAAATTAGAAAGAAGCTTCAACTTACGACTGTTCTTGTATATTCCTAAGAATAAATATAATAAATGCTGCCAACTTCTAGTAAGTTTTATCCCAAAACAAAACTTGAGACTCAAGGTTTCTTTTCTTTATTTTTTCTTCGGATTCTAAAGTCATCTTTCAAGGTTGACAGCACTGGTCCTGGGCACTCGCAGCACCACAATTGCCCCACCGCTTGCCTTCTTTGGGGGCAAACCCCTCGGGTCGTGACCCTTGAATAAGCAGCTAATTCGTTTATTATTTTTATTGTTGCGTTGACATTATTTACGTAAGCTGCTTGTCAGCTTTTCACTTAGGCTGCGGCAGCCGGGAGGAGTTAAGGACCAAACAAGGGACCAAGGATAAAGACCGAGAGAGCTCAAGAGGTGGCCGACAGAGAGAGAGAGCGAGAGAGAGAGGGCAAAGGACGAGAGACGGACAACGAAAGGAAAGCGGAAGGCTCTTCGCGTCGGAGACTTTATTATATTCATTTCCATTTTATTTGCCCATTTACAAGTTTCAATCTTTATGCCTTCAGTCGGCACCCAGTCGCTGCCTCCGCTTCCTTGGCCATATCCTTTTTGGGGCCGAGGTCCTCGGATGTCAGTCGTGTCTTTGACTGCCGGAGTTATGCCTTTATTTGGCACTTGACGGCAATTGCCTTCGCCCTGTAACCGAGCCTGCTGGCTTGGTCGCTTATTGACTTGGCCCCGGCTATTGATAGAGCTTATTACGGATTACGGATTACGGATTGTGGGATTGTACGAGGGGAGTAAGAACTGAGGACTGAGAACTGGGTGGAACAGTACAAAAACAGAGCACCTGGTTTGGGGTAATGCAGAAGCTGACCTGGCTGAGGGTTTATCGAAACCGAAGAATATCAATTGAATACCTTACTTTTACTTGCAGCATTAGCTCCTCCTTCGACGTTCTGGCTTCCTTTGTAAACTGCACCTTCCAGAGTTCGTCCTCCCTCCGGAATTTCATTCCTTAGATTTAAAAATATTTTGCAAATCTCTTTGCTTTCACAATAACTCTTGTTAGTGGGGGAAGAGGTCAGCGTTGCTTGCACTCGATATATCGATTACAGCTTTGGCGTTGCCAGATTCCGCCAGGTGGCAGCTCATTTAGGCGCGATCGCGATCTTGGACGCTTCCAAATAAGAAAAGTTTGTGGTTTTTCGCATTCTAAACACTTTTAATGACGCGTTGTGGCATATAAACAATTCAAAAGTATTTAAAACAGTGTACTTAAACATTATGAACCTTTTAAAGTGCAAACTGAAAACCATAAATGAATTTAAGGATTTAAGTTAATGCGCCTACGCATTCGCAGATACTGCGTTAGGGCCTGGGCATCCATACGCTTGAGCTTCTTGATCTTGGGTATCAGTCTCCGCATGGTGTCGATCCTCTCCTGTGCCTCTGCGGCGGCACATTTGGCTTTCTGGACGCACTGGCGAAGTCCTTCGAGCTCCGCTTTGGTCCGCTTCAGGCAATTGTTCAGCTCCCCCAGCCGCCGCTTGGCGTCCTGCAATAGGCTGCACTTCTCATCCTCCTCCTGCTGAGCGTAATCGGCCATCCGCTGGATGTCCGTCTGCGTCATCTTCGACTCCTTCATCATGACCACCAACTTGTCCAGGTCTTTGTTGGTGCTCTCCCGTATCCGCATAAGCGTTTCGAGGTTGCACATGCTAACGCCATTGGCCCGCTTACCCTCCTCAATGGCGTCCTTGGTCTCCTTCAGGCTTCGCGTTAACGCCTCCATGTGACGCCTCGTTACGGACAGAGCCTCCCTCGCCGCTTTGGCCGCCTGTTGAGCTCGCTCCGCCAGCATTACCTTGACACCTTGACTGGCTTCCTCCGCGGCACTCGGCTGGGCATTCATTGCCTCCCTGGCAGTGGTAGCCGCATCTTCAGCCACCTGCTTAGCCTTCTCCTTGCGGCAGCAGCTGAAGCCCTTGCTGGAATCCTGGTAGCGTTGGTAATCGATGGCCTGCAGCCAAGTTTCCGCCGTTGAGGCCGACAGCAGGAACAGGACCAGGACCAGGAATTCGCCATGCATCTTGGTCACAAAAGCTCACAAACTCAATGTGAAACACAGAGTGAGATCCAGATCGAAGGGAATTCAACTTGGGATTGATTTATTACAAGGAGTACTTGGATCTCAATGAAAGCTATAAGGGTAATGTTCGGGGCCTTTATTTTTCACCAAAACCTGTAAGCATTTCCCCAGGACAAACTTCAATATTCATTAATAATTTACAATTTACTTAGGTCAAGATTTACTTCTCGCTGAAGGAGAAGAATTGCAGATACCAATGAGAGCAGCTTACTGGCTCAATTAAGAAGATTTGTGGAAGAACTTAAAACACTTGAAAGTTTTCTCTTCCGCTGTCCCAAAACATTCAACAAATCCTTGGACTACTTTTCGATCTCAGAGCTTTATTTGCTCCGTTTCCGTTTCCGTTTTCGTTTTCAGTTTTTTTTCCCCGCTTTTTATTCGTATCTCATAGCGAGGCACTTTTCCACTTGAGTGCTTAGGCACACACACACAGCATAACTAAGGATAACTAAGGATCAGGCCAATACGACAATTGTCCTGCCACACACGGCAAGAAAAAATGCAAACAAAATGTATTTCTTGGCTCCTTGGAGTTACAAATTAGCAACGATTTATTCAGTTATTATAACTTTATATTAATCTTAATCTTTAATAAGTTTCTCCCAGAATTAATTGGAACTTTCTGAATTTTTCTGACCATTTCTCTCAGTGTCCTGTTCCCCGCACCAAAGCCCCTTTTAGCCGGCTCAATGGCCGCCAGGTCAGGTTGGTGGAACCAAAGCCAAAGCCAAAGCCAAAGCGCTCAATTAGACCGCAAGGCGTGGTGGATGGACCCCGGTGGGGTATGTGGTGTCTTGGGGGGCGTGGCATAGGCGAGGAGAAGGTCAGTGGGGGGAGGCACCAAAGCCGGGCCGGGCCAGTGAGCAAATAAAAATATGACACGAGCTGGCATTTTTCCTGCTGCTGGACCAAGTTGACACTCAGGCCGCATTTTCCTGCATATTTCCCAGCTACCACGGGGCGTGACATTGCTAGGGGAGGGTGCGGAAATGGAATAAGGAATGGGGCACCCCCCCCCAGCTCTCTCTCTAGTGTGACAATTGCGCCGCCGGCCACACGAGGCGAGAATCTCTGGCCGGGACTGCTCATTTACACTTTGCCACATGTCCACAGTGTCTCGGAAATCTGTCGCATCAGCACTAAAGTCCCCCTTTCCAGGGGCGGAGTCGGAAGTTCCCCCAGCAAAGGGGGTCGATAGGGGGTAAGGGGGGTACACACAGAGGCGGGTCAAGTGAAAAGGTTTAGTGCATTCTAGTGCGAGGTATCTAAATTTTGTGGCGGCAAGTGTGTGAAGGAGTTGTAGTTGGTTCTGCTTTCATAACTAAAAGAAGCTTTACTTCTATTATTGTTTTTAATTATTTTTTAGCAATTAATTGAAAAGGAATTTAATTAATAGAAAGCATTAGATATTTATTATAAAAGAAAGAATTATGTTTGGGTAGATACCCTCAAAAATGATGCAATTATTGTGAATTTCCTACTAATATTACTTTAGAATTCCCAGCGGGGTCTATCGGCAAGGCGATACTGAGGAATATAGCAGTGATAATCCCCTGAAACAGCTTCCTGTTAAACCCTGACTAGATACCCTTTCCCTTAATTTGAGAAATCCCGAAAGTAACTAATATAATTGAGGTACCAGCTAGTTGTGATTATAAACCCAACTTGCAGTTATTTCTATTTCATATATGTGTGTTAGCAAATATAGTTATAGCCCAGACCAGACCTGGCTACAAATGACCAGGTTCAGTTCGGTCCACACGCCCCCAAAATCTCCCATAGTCAAGTTGGTGGCGCCGCGAGAAGTAAGTTTTGCTGACCATGACAACGACCACACATTGACCAGAAAACGTACATGGCTATAGGATCGGGAAAAGGGGGAATAAGATGGCAGGAAAATCCTTAGCCAGAGGCTGGGGGAAATGAGCACGTTCCATGGGCGGCCAGTCAATGGCCAGTTGTCATTTTCCCCTCGCCCATTTTCACACTCTCTCCCTTTCTCCCGCCCTGTGTGTGTGTGTTTAATTCTGTTTACTTTCGAGGCAAAACTTGGCCCTATTCCCTATTCGTGCATTCCCAAGTGTGTGATTTTAAATGTCAGCAACAGCCAGCACACAGGCATTTTCCCCCCCAAACAAGAGAACACGAAACTCTGATTTACTTAAAGTTCCAGCCAAAGAAAAGCTGAACCGAAATATTTTTGGGTAGAAAACTTAACATAGTTCGGGGAGGGGGCGAGAGAGTGAGAGTGCATCGGGGGAATGCCACTTAAGCAGCAGGCAAAACAATTAAATGCCAGCAAATTTCCGTTTACCTTTTACACAATCAGAAATTATATTAAGCCAGCCAGGTGGCAGGATAACAGCAACCCAGTGCCGTCCCTTGAATATTATTTCAATCTGAGTACAAGCCAACGGGGAACGGAGCGGCAATATTTACTCTAATATTGAGTTTCAGCCATGGCACTTTGTTTCAATTAAAAGCCAGAGCTCCAAAAGGGCTGGAATTTCAGATTGAACTGGGTTACTGCTCCTGCTCCTGCAGCTCCTGTTCCTGCTCCTGTTCCACCTCCGCCACCTGACCCTAATAAAATTTCACCTGCATGAGCCGTCAATTTGGCCAGGTTACAAAGTAATTTTTAACCATATTCTGCCGTGTGTGTGTGTGGGGCCAAAATCAATATAATATTATCATCGGTAATTTAATTTGTCCAGAGCCAAGAATGCAACGAACAGTAAATGCACTGTGCTTATTTTTTTTCCCCCCCCTTTTTTTAAAGCTCTGCCGAAAGTGGTTCCATTAACTCCATATAGTCCAATATATATTTGTATAAAAAAAGGAGTGGGATGATACTGCACTCTTTGGTTTTTCCATAGGGAAAGAAGGGAAAGGTACAACTTATCACAAAAGTAAACTTCCATGGAATAATAACTATTTGTTGCTATATTTCCCCCTCTATTCAATTAAATATTTAATACACTTTCCATTAAGAATTATTTACAAACAAGAAACAGTTTGAAAACAGTGTAAAATTCAATTAGTAACCAATATAGACAACAATTAAATGCGTGGAAACTGTCAGATAATTTAATTATTAAGCACAATTGTTTAATTGGTAAATATCTCAAAAATCGAGTTAGTTGGCGATTCTTTATTTAGTGCCGCATAGGAGTTGCATCCTTTCGTCCTGCTTTGGGTATATGTAACCCCTGTTTAATGGGGTCCTGGAAAAGGGAATCTCAGGCCCAGATCTAAGCCACGAAACTGGAACGTCAGGCGGAAAGTGCACAAAAGACGCCCGCATTATTTAGGGGTAGGGAGGGGGCTGAACGTTGGAAAAAGGACAAAAGGACGAGTACCCAGTAACGAGTACCGAGAGCCTGGACACGGATAGATAGAACACGTATCTAATAAAACGCCTGGCACACACGTCCACGTACCACACACTAATGTGCCAGAAACCGCCCGCCCGCCCGGCTTCGATCCAACTCAAATATTTGGGGCCCGGCTTTTGTGAGCTCATTAAATTTCGTCAATGTAAATATGTATGGGGACGTGGAGGAAAGAACTAAGAGACGGTGCCGAATGCAACACGTTGGTCCAAGTCGAAGGACATACCCACACACACACACAGACAATAAGACAGTAAGGGACTGGGACTAGGGCAAACGACAGCCGGCATATGCACTTCCGCCACATTTCCTGTTGCGACTCCTAGTCGTTCGTCCTCGTCCTGCGACTCGTCTCCTTGGCTCTGTGAATTTATTACGTGCAAATGTAAATAGCGGCACGTGCGGGCTTCGTATCCAGGCACTGTCCTATCCCGTCCTCTTGCCGCCAACCAAGGCGAATGCAGCTACACTTGGGGAAAAACTACCCAACAGTTTTTCTTAAAGTATAAGTAATACAACCATTAAAAATAGGTGAAAAAATAACTATCGAATCTCTTATTAAATAATATTTAAAAGAATGTATTGAGATCATTTTAGAGGTTTGTGTTTTGTAATGTGTAGAACAAGTTTTTTGCCTTTTCCGGATCCTACTTCGTTGGCTCCCTCCTTGTGGGTGGCAATAAAAATGTTGTCGTCGCCAAACAAAGGCGAGGCAAGTCTCGGTCTGAAGTCGTTCCGTTCCCTTTGCCAAGTCCAGAGTCTTACAGTCCCGTGTCTTCTGTCGTGTTTTTCCTGGCGCTCTCTCTCTCTGTGTCAATAGATATTGCAGCTACAAGGATACAAGATGCCAGATACCAGATACCGCGCAAACACTGCAATATATACCTCTGCTAAGCTTATTTATTTCAACAAATTGAGGCAGACAAAGATAAGTAATGCTTTGATAAAGATAGATAAATGAAAAGGAAGAGTTTATGCTGCCAATTTGTGGCAATTGAAAGGCCTCACATTTCCTATTTGCCTGATTGCACTGTTGCCTATTTCATGAACTTATTTCAATGGATTTTCTTTTTATTTTTTAACTCACAATGACTTGATAATAGTTATAACCTTTATTTACAAATGTGATGTACAAAATGTGTTTAAAGACCTATTTGTTTCTAGTTAAACAGTGGGATAAATAATACAAAAAAATGTATTTCTTTTAAATTTTTGAACTTTTTTGCTTTGATCAGGATGATATTTCCCACTCTATTTCCACTATCTTCTTGATCAGCCGGACAGTTTTTATGAAACTCTCCACCAGGATTCATCTAAATACTGTGAAAATATAAATAAAATTAAATCATATCAAATTGATGTTGGGAGCTCTTTATTTAGTATCCTTTATGAAGCTCACCTTCTGATAAAATTATTACTCCTTACGAGCTCGCTTTCGCTCCATCTCTGCCTCCGATTGTAGAAAGTTTGCCGACGGATTCTTGTATCGTTCCAAACAGCAAACGGGATACTTGCTGGGATCACAGACACGATGGGCTATCATGCAGGCCTCGAACCACTGATTATTGACCAGTGGAATGTTCCACATTATGGCCCTCCTATAGGTTTCCATTTGGCCATTCTCAAAGATGATGTGAGTGGTGTTGCGCGTTAATTTGCTGTTGACCCGAACTCCGGCAATGGAGATTATATCAATATGTTGCTCGCTGGCATTCAAATAGGTTACCAAACGGCCAGAAGTGCATATGCGTCGGACATCCACGTAAATGTTAACGTTTTTCATATTCTCAACGAAGGTGTTTACCTCCTCGGAAGTGCTGCAATAGTCCACCATAATTACGGACATCGGAACGATGGGCATATTGCTCTTCCTTGATGATGACATTTTTGGCTGAGAGAAAAGAAACGAAGTAAAATGAGTAAGAAAGTAAAATAAATAAGACTAGACTCTTGAGTAGGATTGTATATCGAGTGGAAAGGTCCGATATACAAACATATCGCGCTCAATATAATATCGAAAATATCATAAATTTAGATAAATCGAAATTGGACAAACCGAATAATATCGCATTTATCGTTAAATACCGATAATATCTAAAAACTATCAAAACCATTTTATTTAATTGATGTCCGTTTTAATCGGTGAAATATGTATATAAACTATATCTTTAAAATATCCAGAAAACAACATTTTCAATCTACAATATATTTATATATTTATTTATATTTATATATATTTATCGCACGGCAACATTAATATATCGGTGTATAAGTATATAGACCTTTG
>JAEIIG010010870.1:0-10208 GCA_018904695.1 Drosophila parvula | reverse complement strand
TGGCAGAATAGTAAATTTTATATGTGGAACTCTCTTGATGATTTCAATTTATTATGAATATTTGATTATTCCATAGAAATAATTAAAACCATTAAAGGTTTTCCCACAAAGTATGTGTGTATTATATGTACATAAATATTTGAAAATACCATTGAATTGTAATTAAATGAACATATTTATCACATTTAAGAAGAAGAATTTATGACATTTTCGACCTCATTAAGTTTACAATATGTACATATGTATATGAACATATGTAGTTTCAATGAACCTCACCCGACGAGTCGATTTAGACCACGGCCGCCCGCACGTTTCCATGTCGCGGGTCAGCCCATTTTTCTGCGGGCCCTCTGCTAGCACATGCACTCTTTCAGAGTTTAAGCGACTTCGCTTTCGAGATCCTTTCATGTTAATAAATCTTTAAGCTTTGGATCATCTTCAGCTCTTAACAATTATTGCCTTAAATTTAATCTAAAAGCATTTCAAAAATCATAAAATTCTACAAAGGAATATTAAAAAAAAAAACAGATATTATTTAGAAATAGAGTTCCTATTGCACGGAAATACAATTATTCAATGCTATTGATATTCTTGATTGCCTTTACAACTATCTTATCATGGAACATTGCAAAAAAATCGTATCTAATCGAAAAAGTGATAGAACCTAAGAGACACTGAATATTGCCCCTGAAATTACCGTCTAAAGATTTAAATGGATATTTTTCCAACCCACTGCATCATTTATTGCACCCAGGAGGAGGCAAGATGAGCAATAGTGTGTTGTTGCTCCACCCCGTTTGGTTTGTGGACCCCGGATTCCATTATATAAACTGCTGTCAAACAACAGCAATGAGAATGCCATGCAATCAAGCGTAAACTATGGAGAATTACCAATTATGGATAATATTATAATGTGTGGGTTAACTGGAAAAGTTCTTATCATAGAACGGCCCTCGCAATTTTAAATCAACTGACATTTAATGGGGAATATCGTGTGAAAATGAATTAAAGTCTTGAAAAAATTTCAGTAACTTGGGAATTTCGGATATGACGGTATGTGATAACAAAATACCTTGGAAAAGATTGACTTGAAGATAGATGCTATTTTAAAATTGGATCTTCACGATTCATCATTTATATATGGAGAACTTGATGTTTCTCTTTCTCTATATTAAAACTACACATCTTATTTATACAAAATATTGAATAAAAGAAGGCTTTAGGGTTTTTGCCTAATTTGTATTAAATGCAATACAGATTTATGGGAATTGTAGTTCATAGTTTCTGCATCTCATAGATAGAGTATACACAGATCGGTATTGGCAAATTAATGGGGAAATTTATTTTTCCCCAATACAGAGAAGGCAGATGCGGTAATCAAAAGCAGCAACAAAGGCTGACTAATAATATTACTTGGCTTCGAAACCAAATTAATGGCATTGCCTTAATTACAAAGGGGGGTAAAATAAAATAAAATATAATAAATATATTTATATATAATAAATATAATTTTCGAATACCTAGTACTTAAATTATTAATCTAGGGAACACCAAAACCACCCCTTCTTAATGCAACGTCCATGTCCCTGAAATCTTTGATAGAAGGCGTGCTTAGAACTCGCCACTGTGTGTAAAATATTGCGTTGCATTTTATTTCGAGCGTTAATTTTAATGGATTAACTACAAAATAAGCGAAATTTTATAGGAAATATAATTTCGTAATTCGCATTTGGCGCGACCAATTAAAGTTTAATTGGGCCTAGGCTTTGCCGTTACAGAAGTGATGCTTTGATTCCGTATTCCGGAATCCCAGCCATATGGCAAGCGAGCGGGGAAAATACTTTAAGCAGGCGCTATTCATAATGGAAATTTGCTATTTAGGGTGCAAGGTCAAGGCCGCCCACTCTCTCGTTTTCTCGCTCTTCTTCTGTGTCTGAAAAACTGGGAGGAGTTTTCCGGGCGTTGGCGTGGGCGTGGAGGAGGAGGAGGAGGTGAACGTGGGCGAATGCAGCTGCTGGCTCCGCATCCTGCACAGGCATTGACGTTGCCCAGGCAAAGTGACCCATATGCGTCACGTCAAAGCCACCATTGTCGGCCATGTTCTCGGTTTCCTGTTCTCGGAGCTCGCAGCTTGAAGCTCGGAGCTCGGAGCTTGGTTCACGGTTCAGGGTCCAGGGTGCTCGATGGCTGTTGTTACTTGACGTCCACTCGCCACTAATTGTATCCTGCGGCGCTTGTCGGATGCATACAAAATGCTATTTGCACTGCATATGAATCTGCCAGTGGACGGACAGACAGGGTCATCTAATCCTTGACACAAGCCGCCACAGATTCGAGCAGCTGCTGGCATATTTTATGTCATTTGAATAGTTATCCATATGTGCTATTATGGCATTTTGAGTTTGTTTCTTTATACTTAATATTATACTTTAACAAAGAATACATTTCTTGAGGCCTCGCTAAAGTTTTGATGAAATTTCGGAAATGTAATTGATAGTTCTTTAAATGAATCATGTTTTTAAAGCATTGTTATCTTAAATTAAATATTTGGTTTTTTTTTATTTTAATGCTTCTGTAAAATATCTAAACTTTCTATTTGTTGAGATATTTTACAGAAGCATTAAAATGGACGATTTTTGCCAATTTTTATGTCTTATGTAGCTTAGACAAGATTAATTATCTGCTTACTTAAATAATATTAATATAATATAATAATAACAATAATTAATAATTAATTAATAATAATTAATATATTATTATAATATTTTTAAATTATTTTGTGGTTTATATTTAAAAATATTCCAGAAGCTTCTCATTTTTTCCTAACGCTTCTAATTGTTTTATAATTTTTAAAAGAGTAGTACATGTCCAGTATCTTTCAGTTTTATTTGGTTATTCTTTCTAAAGGTTGTGTTACTTTAAATATTTTATTAAAATTTTTATTTATTCTGCACTTTAATGTTTTAAAATTAAATAAAAACCAGCAGTAAAGTTATGAAAAAACCCTTAAGAAACTAAGAAAAGGTTCCAGGTTAAAATATATGTAGGATATATATTCAAAGTACAAAGAAAATGTTAAAAATAAAATCAATAAAGAAATATAAAATATTTTCTTTATTTTATAACTTTTGTAGTTATACATTTCACCAGCAGATGGCGCTGCTAAAAGCTTTCTGCACAAGCTTACTCAATAAACAAACCTGTTCGTGGCAAGAAGGGTGAATACAGAGCTTTTCTCGCCACCCTTCGCTCAGATACCAACCCCCGACCATATCGAACACTCATTTGTGGACTCCAATGTAGTCCCTCTTACCTCAAGGATGCGTGGGTGAAGGTGAAGGCAAGATGGTAAAGCCATCTAGCTGCTCACACCCTTCGCTTAAATTACGCATACGCACTGTGGGCAGCTGACAAGGCCGAGCACAGCGTGATTGAAAAATTGCAATTGAAATTGCTGGGCGGCCACTTCCGCCAGCAGTTGTCAGTTTGTAAAAACAAATAAAAGAAAGCAGACGAATTGTCAACTCGATATCCTGGCCGAGTGTGTGCCCTTGTCAGTTGTCAGAAAATGGGATACAAATTGAAATTGTGACAGTTTCGGCGGGGGAAAACTGACCACATGTCAATGCAAAGCACTGCCCAGCAACTTCAAAGCGACGAAATGACGGACGGGGCAACTGGCTGGGCGGAACGAGGGAGTGGGGGGGGCGTGTAAATGCCGGTTAATGGCAGGTAATTGAGGCAACAATTTCGCATTCGCATAACTGGCAAATGAACGAACCAAGTCGTTTCCCCGATATAATTGACCGAGAATTCATAATCGAAATAGTTCTCCCAGCGACGGGGTGGAAACCGCATTTGAATGCCGAATGACAATTAGTATTTGGCCGGGGCCAAAGTGCGGCTGTTTTAGCCCAAACTGGCAAATCAATTCTGGTGGCCCATCACACACACACACGCACACCCACTCAACCAACAACTACTGTGCATGTGACAAATAGTTAATGACCAAAGCTGAGAACGTTTTTGACCCCTTCAAACAGCAATTGAACTCGGAATTTCCAATATGATGTACTGAGCGAATTTGTTGTGAAGGGATTTCATCGGAGGGGGCTGATATAAAAACAGGGGATAATTACATTTTAAGGAAATTAAAAACGCCTTCTGAAGAACCCTAGAATTACCAAGAATAATAATATAATATATACAGAGAAATAAATTGAAAACTTAAAGTCAACTTAGTCAACTTAAGAACTAATAAAATAAATTAAGCTTGAACATAATATTTATTAATGGTTTTTTTTATTCATTATGAGACTGTCTTTCTATTACATTATCACGATTTTAATGATTTTGTACACCCTCCCCCTATATAATCAATAGTTATCTTTAAAGGTGCCCCCTCCTGTATGATTATGTAATCATATAATATACATATATATAATATTATATAAATAATAGGATACCTCAAATAATCAAAATTAAACTGTTCGCTGACCACCTTCCTCCCCCTAGGTGATTACCTAATATATGGACAGCGCCTATAATGATATCTAATCGACTTCTTAATAAAAGAAAATGTAACTTAATAATTGAAACATTTCAAACACATTATCTAACGGGTTTATAGATTGTAACTATTATTTTTTTAAAGATTTTTTTTTATTTTTGGATTTTATTTATAAAGGTCCCCTTTATTACCTTGGTTTCAAGGAAGATTTTGTAATAATACCTCGAGTCTTTAAATGAATTAAAACGTTGCCTAAGAGTTGCCTAAGATTAAAACGTGTATTATGGAATATAATAAATTAATATACTATAATATAATAATTTATAATATAATATAATATAATATAAAATAATATAAAATGATATATATTGGTAATATCAAGTATACCAACTTGTTCAGTGATTTCTAATAAACGGAGATGAGATAACTCATTTATAATATTACCATTACACATTGTAATATAATATATCTCTCTTTATTTCAATTAAAATCTTAACTATTTCTCCCTGTGCTTTTGCATTAGGTTGACATGCCAATTAGTGCATTCAAAATTCATGACGTATGTTAATTGCTACACTTAAACTCAACTAGATGGCCAACAAATGGGGTCTTTAAAACCTTTAAGACGCAACTCGGTCTTATCTTCATCGAAAGATAGCAGATAATATGGTTTATGATATCGCAGAGCGGCTGTGTGAATCAGTTTTGGCTAAAGCCCAGTGATGGTGACAACGCAACGGACCAAAGAGCTGTGCCGCACGGTTAGCCTTAAGTCGACACAGGTGTTTATTGTGGCCGGAACATGTTTAATTACGGTCCTGGTCACCCTGCTCTGCATTGGTTTCATGACCCGCTACGAGGTGGAGAACGAGGTGGCCAATGTGGCGGATGTGGACTACTGGAAGGACAAGGTGGCGCCGTCACAGAAAATCTGGTATGACAAGGGCATTGAGGAGCTGAATGAAGCGCTGAGAACGCCGTCGGGTCCGATTTTTCCCAAGAACTTGAGAATCTTTGTGGTTCAGGGAATCGATGGTCGGGACCTGGCTGCTCAGCGGTTTCCGACTCCAGAGATTACTGAGGGAAATATGAATTTCGTGTGGGATCGATATCCGCACCTAGCTCGCCTCAAGAACAGCTGCAGCCAGAGATCTCCCTGCCAAATGGAAAGTGTTTCCCGTGCCTTCTGGTCGGGACTACCACTGGAGAAGTCTCGCGAAATGGAAGAGGAATGCAGGCGGTTGGACAATCAAACAGATTCCCTGCTAAGTATCCTGCGACAGGCTCAAATAGCCGGCCTGCGAACCGGTTTTGTGACCAATCAACGACTGACGGGATCCACGGGAGCGGCGCTCTACGGCAACAGTCTGTACGAGTGCGATGAGCGAATGCCACTGGGCTTCCTCGAATCCGGCTGCCAGGATGTGGCTCGCCAGCTAATCTCCGGAGAGACCGGTAAGACACTCAATGTGATCCTTGGCGGCGGTCGGCAAATGTTGAGCAGACTGGTGCCACAATCGACTACCGATCCCGTGAACGAGCTGCTTTGCCAGGCCAGCGAGGGACGCAACCTGCTGAAGGAGTGGCGCAATCAGAAACTCAGGGAGAGCAAAATCAAACCAATTAAATTTGAGTTAATCCAGCGGACCGATGAGCTGGAGTCCCTGAATGCCAGTCGTTATGACCACCTGATGGGCGTGATGGCCAACGGCGACTTGAGTGGGAATTCCAAGGCACCGTCCTTAAAGTTAATGGTGGAGAAGTCACTTGAAGTTCTGGAGAAGAAGAGCCAAGGTTATCTGCTAATTGTGGAGCATTACATACAGGCGGGAATGGATAGGAGAAGGCAGTTACAGATCCTTAACGAAACTCTGGATGGTCTTCCACTGGAACAGGATACTCTAACCTTGGTGCTCTTTACCAATGCCATATATCCGAAGCCCAGTTTGGATGTCAGCCAGGAAACTGAAACTATAAGTTATTTGTCGGAGATCTTCAAGGAAGAGGAAATACAAATCCAAGAAAGACTGCAACAGATGCCGTCGGAGAGTTCACTGTTTGCCCAGGGTGAGTGGGTAATTATATTATATGTTATTCCTGGTTTAGTTGCTATCCTTTTAAATTCCCGCAGGACCCAGGTCTACCTTATTTTCTGGGGTTCGTAATGAAACCTTCCTGGCACATGCTGTAGCTTATGTCCTCAGCCGGAGTAAAATATAAAGTTTGTTTAAAAGGAAAATTTGTTATTAGAATTCTAGGAGAAACGCACAAAAATGTTATATTTTGTTCCTCTTGATGTTCTTTATAACCTAGTTAAATATTATCTTCAATCCGTTAGCCTCCAAATCAAAGACTTGCTTTTGTTAATTGATTTATTAACCTTTAACTAGAGATCGTGTTTAATCAATGCTTCTATTAATTGGTAAGTCACATGATAACATTGCCGCCGGACTCCGTTGCAGATCCACTGGAGGTTGCAGTTGCTGTAGCCGTTGCTCCACTTGGAGGCAGTGCTCCCACTGCCACCCAGTTAAAGGCATGACCGCCAGAGGACACTGTCGCTGCGCAATCTCCTCCCTGCCGGACTGCCGGAGTTCCCGCCGCGGTCGTGGTGGCGGCTATACGGGGAACTGGCCGCAGGACGTTCGTTGGGTTCGGGTTGGGTCATTTCACCGGCATCGGAGGCAGCAGTGTCTGGGCTACATTGGACAGCTGGCGAAGGTGATTGGCCTGCACATACTGGAAGGCCGAGGAGCGCTCCAGATGCTGCGACAGATAGAACTCACCGAGGGAATAGAAGCGTCGCTGGTCGAACGGCTGGAAGGGAAAGCCAGGAAACCGTTGACCCGTCGCATAATTCTTGCCGGGAGCAACCGGTGGATAGAGTGGCAGTCCGTGGGGCGGTGGGCGAGGCAGGTTGGCATAAGGAGCGGCACTGCCGGCGGCTGCAGAGGCTACCGGAACCTGCAACGGCGGCTGTGGCAGGTGGGCATGATCGGGCAGCGGGTGGCCACTGCTGAGGCCCAATTGCTGCTGATGCTGCTGTGCCTTGAAGAAGTCGAGACTCTTGAGGTTCTCCAGCATCTGGTGGGAGGCCTGGTGCTTCTTCAGGTAGGCCTGACTGTGGGCGGAAAAGAGAGATAGATTCGTATTGGAAATTTATAAATTAAAATAATAACTGTAATAATTAAAAGCTATCTAATAAGTTTATAAAAACTAAGTTCTTACCGTCGGAATGTCTTGCCGCATATGTGGCAAGGATATATCCCATCGTTGTTATCATCGCCACCTCTGACCGCATCCGTTATAATATCGCCCGTCTCAACGAGCCGCTTCTTGCCGGGATTACCGCCGGAACCACCGTTGACAGCGTCTGCCTTGGGCTTGTGCCAACGCCGATGGGAGGCCAGATTGGCTGGACAATTAAAGACCTGCAAGGGGATATGTCCATTAATCCCTGGGTGAGCCTGAGACAACACCAAAAACCTACCTTCTCGCACTCGGAGCACTTGTACTCGATGTGAACGATGCGGGGACATCGGTGTTGAGCCAGCATGAAGGCATCATCGTAGACCGTGCGGCACAGCTGGCATAGATAGTCGCCAATCTTGTTGTCAATACTGGCCAGGATGGCCTTGGCCTCCTCAGTGATTTCCACCACATTGAAAGCCGGATCAATGTCGCCTTTGCGCACCACCAGCTCCTCGTCGTCGCGCAACTTACGGATTATGGTCCCAGACACGGGACTGATGGTCTCCTCATCGATGGCCATGTGCTTCCTTAGCTTGGATCTCTTGCGTTCGGCCTTGTGGGGTCTTGGTGGAGGAGGAGGAGGAGGAGGAAGAGGAGGACGAGGCTGTGAAGCAGGCGGATTATTTGGAGCATGTGCCTCCCCCGTTTCCACCGTCACATTGCCGCCGCTCAAATCCGTGTAGGTTTTCTCGCCGCCACTCTGGCCATCGGATGACAGCTGGGTGATCTCCACCTCGGGCTCTGGGAACTCCCGGTCGAAGAGTCGGGCCAGGCCATCTATGGCCTGGTGATGCAGCTCCTCGTCCTCATACAGCAGCTCATTGCGCTTCAGCGCTCGCGTCTCTACCAGCTCGGCCTGGGCCCGGGCCAGCGTCCCATTCTCGTCGTCGTCGTCGTCATCATCGTCACTGCCCAGGACATCTACGAACACCTCCTCCTCCTCATCGTCGTTGTCGTCCTCGCTAACTCGGACCTGTAGCGTCTCATCGTCGACCTCGTTGACTTCCTCGGTATCCTCGGTGGCAGCATAATCATTGTAGTCATGGGAACTGACAACTGTTTCGTCCTCGTCCTCGGTCAACACGATTGTCTCGTCGTCCACATAAATGGGCGATGGTCTGGGCCTGGACACGCTCGATTGACTTGCCGGAATTTGCTCAAAGTCATTTTTTGTCTCGGGGCAATGGCTTTTATTAAAGGCAGCGGCGGCTGGGCCCTCGAAGCTGCGCAGCGAATATTGTTGCAGATGCTGGGGGTGTGGCAGAGGCGGCGGCGGCGGCGGCGGCGGCTCCTGTTGCTGATGAAGAAAGTAGCTGCTGCCTGGTGGCATTACCAAGGCAGCTGATGGAATTGAAGGGGCTGAAGGACCTGCTGCTGCTGGCCCTGCTGCTCCTGTTGGACCCGTGATATGCGGCCGCCACAGGTAATTCTCTTCGGACATTAATCTCTGGCGCTTGCGGGGCGGCGAGGGCGTCGATGGCGGCGTAATGGGCACCACACTGGCCGCTGCCCGGAGCGATAGATCCAGCGGCGACAGCAGCGCAATCGTCGGACGATGCTGGCCAAATTGCGGAAATGTCTCGTTGATTGCCGGCAATGCCCGGCACTCCACGTAGTGGGTGGCCGTGTGGGCCGTATGTCCTTGGAGCAGGACAGGCAGCTGCGGCTGCTGCGGATGCTGCTGCAGGTGGGGATGCGGATGCGAGTGCGAATGAGGGTGCGGTTGCGGGTGTGGATGCGTCAACGAATTCATGTTCATCATTTTTCTTTATTGCGTTCTGCGGGCATTCATTTGTGGCCTTTATTAAGTTAGTATCTTGTGACAATAAAGTGTGGTCCTCAGGGCGATTATTAGCTTTTACTGGAATTTAAATGGTTATAATAGAAATATGCAATTAAATTTGAAAAATTTATGAAGTATTAATCTTGAAATTCAATTAATTTAAGAAACTTAAGAGTATTCAAGAAGGATGGTTATTTCTCAAGCGGAATTTCAAATAGTTTAAAGAATAATTTTAAAAAAGGTCATGATCTAGTTTTATATTAAACATATTATAAATAAATTATCTGCAGACTTATGCTAAAAATATGAAAAGCTAAAACACAAAACATAATAAATATTTGAGCTTCGGTGAAAAATCTCTCGAATTTTCCCAATTTTTGTAGTTTATTGTCTGTTTGCTGACTATATTTAACAATAATTTCCTTTAATTCTTAAATCTTGTGTGCAAACTAAAGCCATCAAAAGTGGTTATTGTGTCTAATTGAAGACCAGAACTTAAAAAAAAGGATCAACCATAAAATATAAAAGAAAATAGAATATGAAAGCGATAGGCATTTTACTGTACTATTTTCTCTTAACTGAATTTCGTTCACATAATCACACATTTTTCAGGTCCATTTCATTATTGAATTTAGCATAATGTATAGGAAGAGGGAATAACAA
>JAEIIG010010869.1:0-34431 GCA_018904695.1 Drosophila parvula | reverse complement strand
GGATAACATACCGAGTTCGCTGTTCATCCATTTTAAATTCAATAATTCTGATACTGAAAAAAGAGCACTGCAGTCAATTGTACGGGGTAAACATTGGTCCGAAGCCTAGCCAGCAGCATGAAAGCGGAAAGAGAAATATGATAACGGAATTAAAAAAAGTAAAAAGTGCCCACAAAATTTTCCGTTCATAATGCCAAAACTTAACAAAAATTCGCCAAAAAAAAAGAAGCAGCTTTCCTCCTACGCGGCAACTGGTCAAACTAAAATAGCTACATAACACTCGAGACAGTTGGCGTTGCCAGATTGTGAAAGCAAAATTTCCCTATAAATAGCCGATAGTTAGCAAGTGGGCATTCCCGCGTATGCAGAACAAGCGCACAAAAGAGAAATGGAAAACGAAGGAAAGCGAAGAACGAGAGTTTACACATAGCAGCAGCAGCGGACCACAAATTCGCAGAACCACCGAAAAATTACCAAATAGATCGCGATCCAATCAAAGTTAACACCACAAAGAGCGTTATCGAAAAAAGTGGCTAGCAAAGCAAACAGTACGATCTACGTGTTTTTATTTTAACCCCGCTCCTCTGTGACCGTATGTGTATGCTTGTGTGGGTGTGTATGTGTGTGCTTGGCGTACGTGTATGGGTGGGCGCTTGTTTTGTTTTGACTAAAACCCCATTCAGTTGGATGTACACACAACGGATACCTGGCAATTTATTTCAAAATCCAGCCACAAATGAGATTTGGGCTGTAAACTGTTCAGCACCCTTGATTTGCATCCAGTAATAAACCGAGTGGCAACTCCACGGCTCACCATGTATACAAAAACAAGAAACAACGATGAAAACGAGTCGCGCGATAAATAAATTGAAAGAAAGCGAAGCGGAGAGGCGGAGCAGAAGAAAGAGCGCCCCAAACGAGTGGGAGAATAGCAGCCGAATCGTCGCTTCTGTTTCGACAGACACAAAAAACAATAAAGGGCACAGAACACAAAAAAGGCGTTAGAAAATCCCAAAAATTTGAAGTGTGTCGGACAGTCGGCTTCACTCCCAACAGAAGAACGCATTGGTCAAAAACGATTGCGGACTACCTTTATTTTCTCGAAATTATTGAGTAATTTACGTGCAGATAGCAGAGAGGGAGAGACAGAACGCGTGAAGGAGGAGAGGCGGCAAGTAAATGTGAATCTGAGTTCGGTGACTTCCTGCCAAAGGTGAACTAAGACGATCGGAACTGACCGCCCAGGGGCTTAGAGCTCAGCCAGGTAATACTAAGTGCTGCCTAGGCGTCTAGCCGCGAGCTCAACATTCTTCCATATGCGACATCCGCCAACGCATTTGGTGCTCCTCTTCTTAGTTAGCCCGCCCACGCCGTTCGCCAAATCGCTCTCCTTTTCTAACTGTATCCGGACTCTGTGTGTGTACGTCGTCTGTGTTTTCCCTTGTCGCGCGTGTGTGTGTGTTGTATGTATGTGTGCTTGCAATTTGCGCGCGCTTGCAAAAAAAACCTTTTCGGTTGCATTTAACCCTTCAATGGAAATATTTAAATAACATTTGTTTGAAATTATTTGAAATTTGAAATATAAATCGGAGAACAGAGCCCTGAGGTGGCCTTTCGTATTTCCCTTTTTGGCATTTAGTTCGGCTTAAAAGCCGGAGATATAAAGTTTCAAAACCGGAAGTTCCATTAAAGGATTTTTAAAAAATTACTACCTAAATTTATATTAAAAATCTTGTTACTGTAATTTAGTAAAAATTGATTCGTTTGACTTTTTTGTTTGTGTTTTGTTTTGTAAATACAGTTGTTGGATTTATACCATTTGAAGGGTTAATTATTATTTATGATTTACGACCATTGTCCCAAAAAACAACCAACCCCCCAATCCACGTTTGTTTACTAATATGAATAATAATAATTGAAACCACTTTATTAATATTTTGCAGAGACGCTTATCATCAGGCGGTTATTATGAAAGGTTATGATTTGATTCCAATACTCCTAACTATATAACTTACATATACAAGCTAAAGTTAAAGCGAGGTTTCGTCTCCTAACATGAGCCCTAACTTCCTTAAACAAAAAGAATTACCAGCTTTTAGCCCAATCCTCTATCCACCTTGCCCTGAGTACCCTCGTACTAATAAGACTCTTTTGAATGTGTTTATCCTGAACAGGCAATCACTATAAAATGTCTCGTAACAAAGACAAATACGACAGCGCAAATCGGAGGCAGCAGATCTTTCTGTCGCAGGAGGATATAGCAGCCGGCAAAAAGACGAATTGGAGCGGCCTGGAGATAACGGGTGAGTAATAGATATTTCGCACGAAAAACCACAAGATCCTTTGATTAAATCAATTACCTGTAGGCTGCGTGCGGAACATCAGTCCATCGTTGTGGGAGTTCGAGCACCTGACCGCCCTTTATCTGAACGACAACCAACTGCTGCGATTGCCCGCCGATGTTGGTATGCTCATCAGCCTAAGGACCTTGGATCTGTCCGGCAATAAGCTCAGGAGTCTTCCCGCCGAGCTTGGCGAGCTCATCCAGCTGCGGTGAGTGCTTTAGGTGTTTTTAGAATACAACTGAAAGCTGTATGTCTTGTGAACGCTTTCTGCGTGCCTAATAGATATCGTTCTTAAGGAATATAGTCTGTTAAACATTCTCTTAAATATAATTACCAGGCAATTGTCTAAAAGCAACCCTGCTAATGACCACACTCACCTCCACTCCATCTCGTTCGTCTCCTTTTTAGGGAACTGCTACTGAACAACAACTTTCTGCGCGTGCTGCCATACGAGATCGGCAAGCTGTTCCACCTCGTCATACTGGGCCTCATGGGCAATCCGCTGCAAAAGGAGTTCATGATCTACAACGAACCGAATGGCACGCAGAAACTGCTCACATATATGCTGGACAACTTGTCATGTGAGTACCGAAACAACCCCCCACCCCCGCCAATATATTTTGTCTCGTCTGTGTGTGCTTGTGCGTGAGCATCTTCTGCGTGTGCGACTGTGTGGGGGTAAAAAGGAAAGCACGCGAAAAAAGGCTTCCGAAAAGAGAAAGTTAACGTTCGATCTTTGGGTGCGATCGGGAGCGTTAACTATGTGATGGGTCTTGCTGCTGCCGTGTTGGTTTTCCTCGATTTGTTCCGACTTCACCTGTATTTCAATTAGTTAACTTTGACGTTATTCTGATATTTAATATTTAATCACTGAACACAGTAGGCCATTTATTATTTTAATTATGTAAGCAATAATTAAAGACATTCATCTGTCAAATAACAAGTGACCAAATCAAGAATTAATGCAATTAATAATAACTAATAACCTAAACTTAAAGTTTTAATTATCATCTACGCTTGATTCCTTCTGTGGGCATCATAGGTTTTGTGTTATATTAGGGATTGAAAATAACTAAATATGGGTACTTTGAATGTGATTTTCTCAAAATTGGTATGTGAAGTAAACTTTTCAGTTTTGTATATGCAATATACTCGGATTCATTCGGTCTTTGTGTATTTTCTTTTGGGAAATATTATGTTGGAATTTGTAATAGTTTTTTTTATTAAATATTTATGAAATATTTGATATGGAGCTGTCACAATTGATTAAGATTAATAAGCGAATTCTAATATTTCTACACAAACATAAAGGATAAATCCAAAGGAGCAATTTGATGGCACATATCTCTAACGTCAGAACGATAATTGTTTATAAACTTCATAAACATTATTCGATCTTGGCTAATAATAAATGTTATGCCTGGTTTGGTTTAATGAAGTTATCGTTTTTTTTTTCTGGATTTGATGCATCGCTCAGTTTTGTAACTTTGATGACTCGCGGGTCAGGGCCTTGTGCACCACTGGTTTTAGTTTATTTCTCCTGCGCTTTCCTTTTAAAACATGTCTTTGCTTTGACTTCAAGACCCTTGGCCAATTCCGTTAAATCAGTTTTCGGCCTCTCCTTAGTTATTTAGTGTTTAGGCTGTGATTAATAGTTAACGGTAATGGTTTCCCAGGCTTATCCAAACTGAAAACCAGTTGCGGCAGAGACATAATTAAAGTTCAAACTCACGGCTGCCGATTAATGCCGAAAAAAAAACATAATGTGCAGAGGCAACAATTAAAAATATTTAATTGAATGCAACAATTACAATTACAACAATTGGCAGCGGTGGTCGAAAGAACGGCACGACCTCGACATGCAAAGCCGCTCTCACCGTGGAGAGCGAACGATCGAGAGACAGAGAGATTAACAGAGAGAGCGAGAGAGAGAGAGAGAGAGAGAGAGCCGGCTTAGCTTTCGTGAGAGAGCATAACGGCTTTTACTGTTAGCCGGGCCAAGCTGTCGATCGGCGCAGCAGCTGACTTCAGTCTGCCGCTCGCTTGGCTTCAAGGCGGACGCACTAGCTCCGCTCTGCTCTGCTCAAGCCGCTTTCCCAGCCACGAAACCCGTTCGCGACCGTCGCTCTCGATTCGGATTCGTATTCGTATTCCGTTCGCGCATGCGCCGCCACCTCTGAGTGCTCGGAGTGCTGCAGAGTGTGTTGTTTCGTAACTCGTGTCCCAGTTTCGCTTTGGCGTTCGCTTTTCATTTCGTTGCGCTGGAGTCGTCGCCGCCGCTGCCGCTCGCTTGTTGGCCAACCGAAATGCACCATTGGGCCAAGTAGCCAGAGCCCAGAATCAGAGCCAACCGAATTAAGCGGCCAAGTGATGTGCAATCGACTCGATCCGCCGACAGGATTCAGTTTGGGATTAAGACAACAGCAGCCACCGGCCGGAGCATGAGATCGCATGTGGCCGTTTACAGGGCACCAGATACTGCACCGCCGCCACCACTACCATCCAACTACGCTCCCCTGCGATACCATCACCACCACCATCAGGCGCCACCGCCGCCGCCACAGCAGCAGCAGCAGCATCATCATCCGCTGAGCCACTGGCCAGGAGCCCAACAGGCAGCACCAGCGTCGGCTTCACCGCAAGCAGGCGCGGCCTACCGACTACACCATGGTCACCCGCCGCCCAGCTGGACATCAGCTCCTGCGGCAGCACCAGTGGCTGCCCAACCAGGTGGCTATGGCGCCGTGGTCAACCAGCAGCGGATCAACGAGTGCGCCGGCATACCGCTCATCTCGAATGCCTCCACTCACCTTTCGCCCGCCCAGCGTCAGCGACTGTTGAGGAAATCCGTACCGAAGGCGCCGCCAGCATGGCCACCGGGCGGAGCCTCCATGTCACAGCTGGCCGTGCATGCCCAGGGAATGCCCTTGCTGCAGCAGAATGGAAAGCAACATCAACACGTCCAGCAGCAACAGCAGCAGCACCACCACCCTCATCATCCTCATCCTCATCACCCGCACCCGCATCCCGGGCCGCTAAACTGGAGTGCCTACCAGACGATGAGTAGTCCCAGCTTCAAGCTCGCTGATAAATCCCGAGCTCTGCGCTACCAAAACTCCGCACCACCGGTGCTCAGCAACAGCTGCGGCAGTAACAGCCAGGAGAAGCCACAAAATAGTGGTGCCAGCTGCCAGGATCAGGCCAATTCACCGTCGGAGACCTGTCTGCCGCGGATAATCAAGCCTCGAAAGCGACGCAAGAAGGATCGCAAGCCGGCCAACGGATTGCTACTCAAGATGGAGTCGGATATGCAGCCCAAGATTACCAATCAGAGCGAGGGCTATTCGGCGGGAGGAGCAGGAGCAGGTGCCTATCACCTGCCGCCCGGGATATTGCAGCACGATCACACGCACGGCGTTTGCTTCTGCCGCGAATGCGATCCGCTGCGCTCTCTGTGGGATTACCCGCTCCGGCGCTCGCTCTCCGATGCCTCGTCCAGCGAACAGGGAGGCGGCAGCAGCAAGGAGTCCTCCACCTCCACATCCTCCACCTCGTCCACGCACAGTTCGGACAGCTCCTGCGACAGCTCCATCTGCAGCCAGAGCATGCCGAGATCGTCGTCATTGGCCTTGCAGGAGGAGACCACGGAGGAGTTTGCACCCATAACCGGCGACAGCAGCCGGGCGGATATAGTGGGCGTGATCGGATCCCAGCGGAGCCACCCGAATGCGGTGACCACGCCCTCGCAGTGCCTAAGCGATGATTCCGGCTACGGCGACATCCTGAGTGGTATCAACATAGCCAACGATCTGTTTGGCAACTGCTTCAGGCCCAGCAAACTGGGCAACGCCTCCTCCTCGATTTCCGCCCAGGCGGAGACGCTGCTGGACGAGAGTCTCAATGAGATATCGCGTAAGCTGATCGAGACCTGCAATGCGGTCGATCAGGCGGTGCTGGGATCTGGCTCGGGATCGGGAGCAGGCAGCGACAGCGGCTTAGATAGCGCTGGCAGTCACAGCTGCGATTCGGGTCTCGTCTTTAACTTTGAGCATTTGAATCTGACGGATGTGACGCCCACAGCCTTGGATTTTCTTGTGGATTGCAACAACAACAAGGCAAGCAGCAGCACCAAGAGCTGCAGCTCCGGCAGCAACAACTGTCTGGGCTTGGTGTGGCGCGGAGGAAGGCATCCAAATGCAAGCGGAGGTGGCAGCCACGATGACAGCCAAGTGGCAGCTGCCAAACTGGGCCCAGACAGTCGGGCCACACCCGCCAGGCTGATTCTGGGCACGGTGGGTAAGCTGAAGCCAGCGTTTTCCACCATCTCGTGACGACGACGACGACGATGCTGCCGACATGGAAAATCAAATCAAAATCGAAGGCAAGAAAGAAGAATGAAAATAGCGTCGCGTGGGCGGATTTTGATTGGGAAATTTGAATCGACCGAAAGCACTTGGGAGTTTCTACCAAAACCAATAACCAAAACCCAGGCCCAAGTTGCATAATCCCAGCGAAGCGAGAGAAGAAAGAAGAAAACCCATTAAATGGGTACAAGGCACATGTGAGACGATCATCACATCATCATCATCATCATCACTACCGCCAAGCCAAGCGAACTACGATCAACAGTCAACGATCATCGGAGCGAAAAACAAAAGGCCAACGAGTTGACCAAATGGGCCCAGAGAGGCAGGCAGGCAGGCAGGCGGATAGATGGATGGATGGAAGCGATCCCAACTAAATGGGAAACTTATGAAGACAGGCCGGGACTGGGGACTGGAAACCTTGTACATACCACATACACACACTCTGACTACGACTCCGATTCCGTCTACGAATCCCACTTCCACTTCCACTTCAACTTTCACTTTCACTGCGCGCGGCGGCGTTTTGTATTTCTGTATTTTTAAGACACATTTTTCTTTTCTTTTTCTTTTTGCCAAAGACCACAACAGATGCGGTGGAGCTGCTGCGGGTGGGGGCTAAGGGGAAGGGTGCGACTCTTATGCAGATTTTGTGGCGCAAAAAGAAGAAGAAATTGTAGAAATCGTGTGGAGATCATATGCGAACCATGCGAACCTATACCTATATCTCTATATCTCTATCTACCCTACACATACATTTAATTGCCGTTGTTATTTGTGCATTAACGTAATCCCCCCACTTCCCCCCATAGGGCCAGGAGTAGAAGAAACCCACCCAAGGGTCTTGGGACTTGTGTTAGCTTGTATCTTTCGAGTTTAAGCAACGTTCCTACATGTTTAGTTGTGTGTATTTTATATATGTAGTTTTTTTTGGGTTCTTCTTAACGTTATCCTCTGGTTTAGTCGGTTTGGTTTTTAACTTAGTCCGTAATCGAAGCGCTACAACGTGAACTTTTATAGCTGTTAAGTTTGGTTAGGGCCTAAGGTAGTCTTAGGAACACATAGAAAGGATCTCTGGTGGTTTTATTAGAGTCTTAAATGTCTGTTACAAAATTTCAAATCATTGCAATGCGTTTCAGAACTGAACCTAAGGGAAATCCCTAAAGTCGAGTCTTCAAGTAACATCAATCTTTGTTCAATAAATCATCATAAATATAAATCAATGGTGGTCACACGCATATTTTAATTCGGATTTGTGTAAATAAGGCGAACGCTTATACTGTCAGTGTGAGCAGAGCTCGGGCAGCGAAACTTGTAGACTCGCGAGTCTATCTATAGGGCATTACTGATATAAAGTCTTTTAGTTTCTGAAACACATTGCAGCAGAGAACTGAAAACTCATCTGTTTCCCATAGAATATTCATCAGTTTATAGTAAGATTTAGGCATTCATTTATTCTCACTCGAATTCATGGGATTATCTATCGCGTTATGTTTTCGAATTAAGCTACTCATTGCCGTGGTGTCTGCGCCTAAAAACAGCCCAGGAAAGAGGCTAGATCTGGTGCACAATTAATTCCAACTGAGATGATCGCCAAGCATAAAATCTAAATCTGAAAATCGAGAGCAGCCCTAGTTACCTGCTTGTGGAGTTGGCGAGTAAAAGTTTTCGCCTTTTTTTTTCTTTTCTTTTCTTTTTAATTAAAAGAAACTCACGAACAACGCGCGCGAACAGAAATTGCTTGAAGTTTTCCGCTCTGCTCGACTCTGGCTTGGCTTGGCTGGAATCGTGTGTTGGCTCAGAGAGTCTCGGTCTCAGCATCTCGGCATCAGCATTTTCTGCGATTGCTGCTGTGGAAAATGTCACAGATTTTCCATTGGCAGCAGGTTCCGGCAGTCAGGCAGCCAGGCAGGCAGTTTGTGTTACCATTCCCCAGATAGAAATTACCACTCGAAGCTAATTTATTTAATTAATATAATATTTTCACTAGTTCGTATTGTTGTGTGCTCTCTCGTATAGTGTAAGCATATCGTTTTTGCACAAATAACAATAAATATAGTCTATAAAACCTTACCCCTCATCGTTTGTAAACCACACCATACACCACACACACACACACCCTATACAATATGGCCAACTTATTTATTTTGATTAAGCCCGAACGAGAACTCAATAAAAAGTGTAAACAAATATGTCAAACAAAAAGAACTTGATTGCTGTTTTGATAGCCCCAAAAAAGAAAACCTTGCACACACACAGCACACACGCACTCATGGGGTATATTGTTGAAAAGGCCAACAACTCGCATCTTCTAATGAGGCACGTTTGAGCCGACTTTGAGCCGGAAAAGCAAACAGAACGTAGGCCCAAAAGCACTCGCAACCGGATCCCCGACTACCTCGGATCCCTTTCGGATGCACTACTCGAAAATGAACTTTCCAAACATTAGCTCCGGAGCTCTTAGACCGCTGCCGCTGCACAGATTTCAAATAGCAAATGCCCGAGTGGGAACCTCTGCTCGCTGGCCACCTTTCACCTGGATGAATCTTCTGGCTGTTTGCTTCTGGTTTGCCGGCTTTCGCAAAAAGATTAACCGCTGTCATAACCGTAACCGGCAAATTAATTTCTGGGCATTTTGTGCCCGTCATTAGGCTAATTAATGTCTCCATTTTAGGGCCTCATTTTGATGTTGAACTTGGCGCTGGAGTTCTGATCGAGGTCTAACTGCTTGTTAAGTTTGCTTTGCCAAAGACGCCCGTTTTCCAGCTCGATTTCAGCTCTTCTGCTCTTCTTTCCCAACCAACGGCTAAGCTCTGGAGGTCCGAACTCGGACCACTCCGGACCCGGACAACGGACAAGAGGAGCGCAAGCGTTCGACGTTGAGTGGGTCAGTGGACAATTGGGTCATTTGCAACACTGTTTGCGCCATCAGCTAGCACCACCGGGGAACAACAACAACAGCAACAACAATAACAACAACGGTGGCTAATGTGTTTTGGCTACGTCAATAAATGCGTCGCGTTGTTGTTCTCGCTGCCTCGTTGTTGCTGCAGCCATAGACCATAGATATTGCCGCTGGTCAACGAAGCGGGCCATTTTTCCTAGCGTCGTCTTCCAACATGCCAGCTCTTTTTTTTTTCTCTCTCTTTTCCTTCTAGCGTCTGAAATTTAATTGTTTTTCCTCGCCTTTCCTCGCTGGTTTGGGTATTACAAATTTGTCGTTCTATTTGTGGCGGTTTCGATTCGAAATTAATATCCAAAAGAAGTTTACTTTAAATTTGTATTTAATCGTTAATTTATTCACAATGAATAAATATATTCTGGAAGGAAGTACGGAAAATATTAGTATAAAGTCGGTTTAGTCGCAGGGACTATAGTAGCTGGAGCTATAAAATTGGTTTATAATGGCAATAGGGAGGAAAAATACGATTTTATATATTTAGTATATAGCTTGAGTACAATTGGATGATACAATTTGAAGGTAATATATAATAAAGATGTAACCTTTTATCTATCTGGCTGGCACTCAACCTATAGCATTGTGGGTAAAATTAAAAGGCTTTTACATTAAACGGAAGACACATGTTGCAAGGAATATGTTGGGGAACTTCACAAATAAAAACAAATGTTGCTAGAAACAATTTAAGAGAAACTCATTAAAACCTTAATATTTATCAAAATCACGACTATAGTTTACTTAATACGTTTTTCATGATTTTTAAGGGAGGAAGTTAGACTAATTTAAAAATAAACTTGATCTGTATGCAAAAGATATGAGTGTTGTCACCAAATTTGGTAGCTCTTGATTTGACATCTGTTGTTTCACACCGACGGACAGACTGACATAAAGACATGGCTAGATCGACTCGCTTTGTGATGCTGATCTAGATTCTGCCTGTTAATTAAATAAGCTTTAATGCATAAATTGCCATTTAATTTTCAAGTCGATCGGAATTAGAGAACAGGAGAGCCATGATCAGATGATCATGAAGTCTGTTTTCCAAGTATCTTACAGTCGAAAATAGTCTACGGTAGCTTTCTTACATATTAAACTCTAATATTAAGCGATAAATATCGATTATTAAAATCTATTATTAATATTAGCGATTAATATCGATTAGTGTATTCACTTGCCAACAGAAGGAAACCAAACGGACTTTGCCGGCCTACTACTTCTTCTGTTTGCTACTTTTGAGATTTTTCATTTCGTCTCACTGTTTTTCCTTCTCCATTTTCACATCGTCCCCCTTTTTGCCTAACGAATCGGTCTTGCTGCTTTTCCAGTTGACTTTTCTTTGGCGAAATTAGCATTTCGCCATGAAATTGAAAGTTTTATTTTCCAATTAACTTGGCCAGTTCAGTGGGCCACACACACACACCAGTACCAGCAACAATACCGGCAGTAGTTCATCATCATCGTTGTCGTCGTCGTCGTCGTCGCTGCTGTCCGTCTGCGTTGCCCAAGTTCCTATCTCAACTTCCTCTGTACACAGACCCACAAAAAAAAATGCGGTTAATCCGAATAAAGGCCAAATGTCTACGAAAAAGGTTACGCAAAATGTCAAACAGTTAAGAATCCGACTTCCTAACGGCCACAAATGTCATTATTACATTTATTTTCCACTTTTAATGCCGTCTACTCGTTCGCTGCGTCGTCTAAGTTGGTGTTTTTTTTTGTTTCTTCTTTTTTTTTTTTTTGTTGGTCGCGTCGTTGCTGTTGATTTTCTTTTCAGCCATTCTCGTGGTGACTGGGACTTAGATTTTCACAGACAATCGCCGGGCTGCTACTTGTCTGGGCCATTAGCTGTAGTGTATCACACTCTGTTCGTGAGATGAAGGGCCTCCGTCTCCGCTCTCTGAATAATTTTAGTGGCAGAAAATGGGAGTTCATGTTGAGCAATGTGTAAATTTGATTGTCTGTGAAGATAGAAGATACCGAAGAAGAATTCATTAAAATTTATGTTCCCCTCTCTGTCTCTTTCGCTGGAGATTTCGGTCTAATTCTTTCGCTGAATAATTTTTGTTGATATAACAAAGATTTAATGTTCCTATTAAGTAAACACCTTGACGGGGCAGTAGCCCAAGTTCTAGAAAGCCATAACTTTGCTTTGATTATTTAACGCTCAGTTGATGAAAAACTTAGTTAGTTCAGACTTACAGAACTGCATCTGCAATACAACTTAATTAGGTTGCATTTTCTTTCGATGCCTAGCGAAGATTATCGAAGCTTGATTAGGTCACATGTTACGAGGATGGTCGGTCATTAGAACAAAGAGCTGGCCATCACTCATCTCTCCACATTCACCAGTGGCACAAGATCTCGCAATGCGTGGCTGCAGCCTCAAATGACGAAATCATTCGCTAGAAAGGAGGCGGGGTCTAATGTCGCCTGTGACGTAAACTTCTTTGGAAAGAAAGAAGCTGCACCACCGATGGACACTCGGACCCATAAATCAAGTGGCAGCGGAGTGCAGCCAAAGGGCTGTGGCCGGCAGTGTTAACGCTTATGTCTTTCTGGCATTTGTGAGCGGCTTGTGCTGTGGTTGTAACCTATTATTGCCCTTCAGTATGGGGTATTCCAATTTCTTGGGCAAGTTTGTAACATTAAAAGGGCCATCGTATTCCAGATAAGGCAATTGTAAAAATGTAGGTATTAAAAGTTTAGGGAGAAACCTTGAAGTAACAGAAAATTGTCTACTATTCACACTCAATAAATTTTGGTTCTCTTAGATAGATAATGTCGATAAGGTATTGATATATCGATAAGATATTGATATCGATTTAGTATCCATATATCGACATTTTCTACCATCCCTAGTATTGAGTCTTATTTTTATTTGTATTATTAATATTAAACCCTATATATTTTTAAGAGTATTCAGATTCTTACCACCTTACCATCTTGTTGTAACTTATTCTTCTGCCTTTTTTTTTTGTGTTTGCTCACGAAATGAGCACAACATGAATTAATTTTTTTTCTGTTTCTGTTTCTGGCTTTTTTTCCATTCGCCACTCCGCAGCACACCGATTGCCCACCGTTGTCTGTACAAATTTTGTGTCTCTATGTAGGTTTATAACTCGACGCGTCTGGGCTTTATTGTTATTGCCGCTTTTCTGCCTGATGACGAACTTTTTGTCTCTGTGCATACGACGATGCTGCTGGCCTGCCTTGCCTGCCTGCCCATTATTGTTGTAACTGTTACCTAATCGTTTAATTGGCTTAAGTCAGTTGATCTCTTTCCTCCTCTCATCGCCCCCTTTCTTATTTTTAGCTTTTATTTAATTAAAGTTTTATGACAACACTTTGTGCTTTGTAATGCATTTTAAACGCATCGCGGCGTCATCGATTCCCACAACGTTTGCCGATTTAGTGGAGCATGCCGAATCCAAGAAAGGAAAAGAGGAAGTGCGGTGAAAATGTTCAAAGTCCGCGACTATACGGTTACCCTGTAAAACTTGGACAAACTGTTTAGAGCACGACATAGTTTGTTAATCATGTTTGGTAATCATGCCCTTTTTCTGGATATTATGTTTTGGACATTGGTCATTTTTGTCATCAGTATAATTTTTGCTGGCTGAACTTAACATTGAGAGTGTTTTTAGCTAGAATCTATTGGGAATTATAGTACAATATCAGCGTCCAGTTTGCCGAAACTGAGCCCCTTGTATGCCTTGGACTTTGTTTATCTCTATAATCATGTCATTATCTATGACATTGTTTTGTAGAATATCTAAGTTATAGGTTTTATAGTCGTCGCTTTTTTTTTTTATACAATATATGTATTTTTTTTTTTGAAAATATTTGCATATTCAAGGAAACTGTTATTTGTTTAAAATTCTGCCTAATTTATTCATACAAACTTCATTCTTTTAAATAAATCTTTAACTATTATTTATATATTTTATAACCTTTTATAAAATACATTTTAAACCTTTTTTGATTTTTATACAAACTTCTGATCATTTTAAATCAGTAAATGATGTGTAAAGTTCAATAAATAATAAAGATAACTACCTCCCTTCTGGCCCAGTATACCCGGATTACTCCTCCCTTTTTTAAGTATGGCTGAGGATGACAAAACGGCCGCAAACGGCCAAAAAAATATAAAAAAGCTGAAATGGTTTATTTATATAGCGAAACCGGTATTTATAACTGCAATTGGGAGTGAAGAAGCGGCCGACGCGATGATGATGATGATGATGATATTAGTGCCAAAAAAATTATAATAGTGAGGGCAACACCAACAAAAAAAAAAAAACAGCTGACGATTTGGAGCTCCACCTCGTTTGTCCGCCTTTGTGAATGTTAACTGTTATTTCGGTTACGAAATGTGAACTTTTTTTTTTTTGTATACTCGTATTATTTTGTGCTTTGTCATGGCACAGCTTTTTCCGTTTTTATTTTCGTTGGTGGTTGCTGCTTGGCCGATTCGTTGGTTTATTTTTGTGTGTGTGCCTTTTGTGGAGTAATTCGCATAATTGGCCCATATTTCTTATAAATATGCAACAGAAATCGGAAATGTTTTCGTCTCGTCTCGCCTTTATTATTGTTTTAAATGCGGAAGTGAGCTTACAGCCTGTTTTCGTTTCGTTTTCGTTTCATTTTCGTTTTTTTTTTGTTTCTCTCTTTTTTTTAAAATTTTTTTTTTGGGCTGACTGGAGCTTATCAAGGTTGTTGTTGCGTAAAAGGAAGTGCAAATGGTTAGAAAGTTTTATGGCCAGGGAATTGCACTGGGGAAAAAAAACACCCAAGTATTTCCTGCTTAAGTAACCAAGCCTAGATTTCTCCAAGTTCTTAATTAAAGAACTAAAAAAAACTTGCAAAACTGCAGTCAGTCAGGTCCATAAATGTCTCCACAAGGTAAAAATTTGAAAATGTATAATTTATTGGTTCCTCAGAAAGTGAAACTTGAATAATTCCAATTTCGCCAAAAGTGATCGTTAAAAAGAAGAAAAAAAAAACACAGACAGTTATAACCGAATATGTCCAATTGATAAAAGCGAAACTCAAGAGAAAACAAATTTTGGGCCTTTTTTAGCTGCTTAACTTATGATTATAGATATATAGATAAAATATACAAATTTCACTCAATATAAGGCTGTGCTTGAAAAGCATTTTTCTCCTAACTATTGGCGTAAGAATAATTTATTTAAATATAACTAAAATTACTAAATATAAATTGAAAACGATCCTAAAATATTATCCCTAGAGGACCTTCTTCTAATTTATATATTTATTTAGCTTTTAATGTTAAGAAAAATGAACTCTAGATAGTGGACTCGACTTAATTCCCTTTGTGCAAGTGTGGAGCTTGGCCTCACCTGGATGGATAATTTCTTTCGGGGACGGGGCTTGGCTGGACGCCCCTTGGTTGGTTGGATGGCCCATTACAGGCTGTGTCAATGTCAGCAGGCGGCAAGTGGCAGGCAGAAGGCAGTAGGCAGTAGGCAGTTGTCTCGTCGCCGCTTTCCATCTGCGGGAGAGAGAAAGTACCCACTGCGACTGCGACGGCGACGCGAGTGCGCGCAAAGATTTAAAAGTGGATCAGCGAAAGAAAAATAAACGTAACCAAGCAGCGTGCGGCATTGTTGGCCGATCGCGTGAGCTTGTCCCTGCCGCCTCCAACGAAGATGCTGCCAATGACGGCCTGCACCCGGAAAAAAAATGTACCCAGCATTAAAATAAGTGTTTCAAGCTGGATTATATAGATAGAAATCTTCATGCTCAAGGACAAAAACAGTATATAGAGGTTATAGTTACAATTTATACAAAATAAATATAAATATAGATAATCTTAGCTTTTTTCAAGCTTTAAACAATGACAGATAAATATTAGTATGCACCCTTATATTATTTAATTCAATTGAACTATATGTTAGTGAATTCTTCAGCAAATTCAGAAAATATGGGAATAAATGATTATTCCTGCACTTCTAATCTATAAATGTTCGAATTAAGTTTTTTCTCCGTGTTCCCGGGGATAGAAAGCCCACGCCAATGTCTGCGACTCCAACTCCGACTTCGACTGTCGATGGACTTGGAGTTGGAGTCGGAGTCGGTGTCGGTGGTACGTGTACCGGTGGCGCTGGGGTGCTCCGTTTGGTGCCCCGTCGATGGCGAAGCTGCCTCGGCTGTTGCCACTCGTCATCCGCTCGCCTGTGCATAATCACTGTGCGCGCACATTTTCAATTGATTTTCCATGTGACGCAGCACAATTGGAGTCTTTTGAATATATATGGCGCTCACGATCAGCCGAGATATCGGTGTGCGGAGCCACTGTAAGAAATGCATCGGCAAATGCTGTTCAACTGGTTTCCCACACGCAGACACATCTCCATATCCATATGCATGGACATGGAAGCCCACAGTTTCGGCCAATATTCTAGAGATTTTATTGTGTTTTCCCTTATGTCAAAGTCTTATCCAGTTAGTGACAATTATATTTTCTCCAAGAAAGTAAAAACTGATTAGGAAATTCTGCAAAGATCAATAAGAAATTTGGAAGAATGTAAGGATAAGAGTTCTGAAATATGCCTTACGCTGAACTAAACTTGAAAATGGATTGGCTTACCCTGAAAATCTAATTATTTGCGTACAATGAAGCTTAATAAAGTTTAATTTTTCAAACTGAAAACGAATTTTACGAAATGTACAAGAAAATATTGTTATTGTAGTTAGGAACTAAGGATGTGTAGCAATAGAAAAGTCTGATTTGATTTATCGACAAAAATATCGAAAAATGTCGCATTTCATTTTAAAATATCGACATATGTTATTAAAACTAGTTTTTAAACAATTTCTACAATGATTTTTTATTCTAAGTTAAGTCTATTCTTCGGTACAGTCCGATATGTCTAACAGAATATTGATGTATTATAGTACATATAACGCAACGTTAAAATATATATTTATATATAGACCCTGGTGTCTAATATCGTTTTATGATCGATATATTGATATTTTCTGGCATCCTTACTAAGCAGTCCGGTGCATAGATTCCCAAGTTTAGTAAAAATATTTATGTATGAATGTTTCTAATATTATTTATTATTTTGTGCTAATACTTTGACCACATCTGTCTCGATTGTGTGCGTTTGTGTGTGTGTGTGTATGGAGTGCCTGAAGTGCACCTTAAATTGTCTTTCATTATTATGATTTTAATGCCAGATTGTCTTAAGTGGAAGCATCGCATCGACGACGACGATGGCAATGGCGACCAAAGTGGACTGACAGGCCATACCAGTCGTCGCAGCCTGAAAACAGAAAACGGCAACCAACCTGCAACTTGCAACTTGCGATTGCTGCTGAACGCCATTGAACATTGGCAGTCAATCGTTGGTGTTGCTGTTGGTAAGCAAAAAACTGGTGCAAATGAAACAAGTTATCTAATTGCTGTGCTCGAAGAAGTGTGGCAAGTGGCGAGTTGACTTTTGTTTTCTATTCGGAGCAGGCCTCCACTTCACTCCTCCTCGATCTTCAGGCATGCTGTGCATACGAAATTGTTGGCCAACACCAACACCAGCACACACACACACACACACATACCAAAACAGGCTCTCCTCTGCATCGGCCTGGCCTCTTGGCGTTTTTAATCGCACCAAATTTCAATTTGAATTTCACTTTCTTTTTCGATACGCTCACTTGGGTTTTTGCCTTTCGAACTTTTGTTTGTTGTCTTTGACTCTGTGAGTTTTTTGTTTTTGTTTTTTGGTTGTTGTATTTTTTGTTTTTTTGCTATCGCTATTGTATTTCATTTCGTTTCTTTTTGTTTTCAAATGCAGCTAGCAAGGCAGCGACCATGAAATCTTTTGGATAGAAAGGGCTTTCTAGTGGTGCCCCCGGGGAGGGACGTGAACAGAAATCAAGGGAAAAGGGGGCTATAATCTGGCTGTAATCCGAGGAGTGGGGGAGGCACATACATAGGCCGCGACACGACATGGCGTGACATCAGGAATATTGAACCATCATCATTTCCACAATGGCACAACTTTGACTTAACCGTGTCAAGAGAGAGTAAACATAATTGATATGCATCCATTAGGCCATATATAATCTTGATTGTGTGTCGGTGGAAATTTAGAGCTGATTGAGATCGAGTGTAGTTGCATATTGAGACAAGGATCGGAGACTATATATAGAGAATTCAGAGTAACAAAGTAGATCACAGATATTTACATAGAAATGCTTTAAGAAAGAATTATGTTCAAATAGATTTAGAATATTTGAATTAGAATGCATCCTATCCACAGCGCTTACTTATTGCATCTGAAATTCCCAAGTACGAATTTGGGGACAAAATTCCACTTTAATTGTGGTAATAAAACTTCGCCAACGAACTTGTATCAGTTTACGAAATAGTCTCGTTGAAATTGATTCAGATAAGTGTTCAGATGAACGTTTTTATATATTATGCTGGTTTATTATATTTTATTTATGTCTAACAACAAATCAAAACATCTATTAACCATAGTCAGTTTTGATTTTAAATGTATTTGATTGTTTTTAGAGTAGTCAACTTTCAGTTCCACTTCCCTCTGGACTAACCACAAGCTCCACAATCCATCTCTTCTTGTCACCTCGCCCCGCACACTCGAAAGTGTGGCACGCTTCGCTGGCTGAACAAATTTGTTTTAAAATTTCGTTGATCGCTTTGTTTTCCCAAAGTGTTTGATGTGTGTGTCGTCTTTTGTTACACCTGTCCGATGGGGTAATCACTCACAAATTCGGTGAAATTACCAGTCGGCAGCCCACTCTGCAGACGGTAGTTTCGATGGGATGCGTGGGCGTACTCAATTGGGTAAAAGTTTCATAATTCACCATTACCCATTTTAACTGTGCCTCGAACACCTTTAACCTACACTTACAGCAGGCAACTACACACGCAGAAAGGTATAGGCATATATAATATTTCTATAAAATAAAAGTAGCTGTGAGACCTTCTAAATGGCTATGGATTTGAAAGCTAAATTCCTAAAAGCTAATTAATAAATTCATTCAGAGTTTGTAAGTTTTACATATTATTATAAGCACAGTTTCAGACAATTTCTTTTGATTAAATTTCACAGAAATTTCAAGAGAATCATATTTTTCAAAAGCATTTCAAATTCAAACTGAATTCTATGTAGAATTAAAGCTAAAATAATGCAATTTACGCAGTTGAAATAGTTAGTGCAGTTAAATTTAAATGTATTCCTAAAATCTCACAGTAATTAGAGTAGGAGCCTTTGTCGATGTTTTTGTATGTCAAAATCGATTTGAAATCGATTGCGGCCGATGATTCTCCCCAGCTCTAACAGTAATCGAAATCTATATGATTTTCTGTAGGTGCTTCTTGGTTTGCAGTGTAGCGATGACATATCGCTAGCTAGCACTCATAAATTATAACTGAGAGGGGGTAGTTTGTTTATTTGCCCACAATAGTTGGCATTGAGTTCGTTGTCAAAGTCTTTCTGTCTGTTTTGTAATTCTCTCACTTTAGTTAATACTTACGCTCACCCACATACACACACACACACACACACACACACGCATACACGTTACGTTGCTCTTTTCCACCCCTTTACCGTTGCTTTGCACATTGCAGTGACTCAGTTTCGGTTGCGTCTCTGCGATTTTTGTTGCGCCTGTGCTGTGCCAATTAAATAACCATTTTGCATACATAATTAAAGAGCAACGAGAGAGTGGTGGTAGCAGAGGGTCCTAAAAAAACGAATTGTGCAATTAAAATGCAATCAAAGCTGTGTTAATGTAGTCATTAAAAAGGCTGTCAGCAAAAAAAAAACAAAAACAAAACAAAACGGCAACAATCGAAAACAAAACAAGGCGCAGACAGTAAAGCAACAACATCAACAAAATTATGAACAAAAATCACAAAATTTATTAAAAAGTGAAAGTTTTTAGTCCGACGACGTTGTCGAGTCCCGTCCGTTTGCACAAAATTACCAGAGGGAAAAAGAAATGCAAAAACAATCAACAAGTCTGCTGCGAAGAAAAATCAAACAAATCAGCAAAAGACCCGCGGAGAGCGCTGCGTTGTGTGCTGAGAGCGAGTAGACAGAGAGTGAGAGAGCGCACTGGAAGGGTGAGAGCGCCCAGTGAGCGCCAAGAGAGCAAGCACACCACATTCCCGTAGAATTCGCCAAAAAGAGCGAATAAAGTTAAAAAATTCAAATTCACGCTGTTGGCGCCAAGTCGCCTCTCTGCAGAAAATATGTTGCTCTAAGCAGTCAGATAAGTACCAACACAACAACGGCTGCCAACACGATAAACGGCGGGGGGGTGGCGCGCAAGATCTTCCACCAGCACCAGCACCAACACCCCCATCCGCAGCAGCAGCAAGCGCGCTTGCACTTGTTGCCGCCGCCCCTGCTCCCAAACCCGTACCTGTACTTGCACCCGCAGTTCCTGCCCATTCCGCCGCATCTGTACCAACAGCAGTGTCGCACGTTCTACTCCCATGCGCTGCCACAAGCGTATCAAGTCAACCGCAATTACGTCCCCGCACCCGCCGTCAATTGGAGGAACCCGCGTACCTGTAAGTGGTTACCTTGCCACCAGTGATGGTGCCATGCCTTACCCACTACCTTGTCAAGGTACAGGATAGTTGAACACCTTGCCAGTCTTGTTTTTGGTTTAATTTTTCTATTATTTATATTTTACCTATACGTGTACTTCTACACACCCGATAACGTTGCTGGACTGCACTGCTCTTTGGCGCTTGCGAAACCCGGAGCAGCGCCTAAGACTGGCCTGCTGTTGCGGTGGAGCAAGCCAAAGGCGGAAGCGATTTGATTGCTTGTGCATGTCACTTTCACCGCTTGCAATCTCTGCGGGGAGTAGTACGGGTGAAACGGGGGTAAAAGTGGTTGTGGGAGAACGTGGAGCCATCGCAGTGTGTCACTGGGCTATAGGAGATGATATCCAGCTTGTGTGTGTCTTACTGTGTGTGTTGCGGGTGCTAATTTCATAATCTCTCGGCTTTACTTCGCTTAATACTAACCGTGCATCCGTGACTTTTCTCTTCTCTTTGCAGTTACCGTAAATCCACCGCCCCAGAGGCCCTGGCTGCCACTGGCCAAGCCCAACAAAACGCGACCAGCCTGTAAGTTGTAATTAAGACTCTTTAATGGGCCCCAAGCGGGCAGCAACAAGAATTTTCTATTAGCAAACCATTTGCAGTTGTGCCCCAGTTGGCCTAACAAGCTAATCCCATTTTACTTCCATCGATAATGGATTTGGCAGAAATATTTACCCAAGAGAGAGTTGTAGTTACTTGTGCATGTCGAGCTATAGATTTAATTTAATTAAAATATGTGAAATTTAATTAATCGTTCAAAATTATCGATTGGAAAGAATTGAAAATACTTTTAAATATAGAATTACATTCTGGCAACTTTATTTTACTATTCTTTGCTTAGTTTTCTCTAGATATTTTATATATTTTTTTGTTATTAAACTTTGTGATATCGGAATTATCTAACAGGGGCAATCGATCGGAAAGTCTTAGTTATATTTACGTATTTTTTAAAACGATTTATTCAGTTCATAATCTCTTATTATAAGACCGTTATGGTTTATCTTCTTAACTTCGTTTTCAATTAAGCTCAGTGAAATTTAAATAATCGATAACGGAGAGTTTGCTGCCTTTACATAGTAATTTTATTTTGCTTTCGATTAAACTATGCAAAATCTGAATAATCGATAAACGAGAGTTTTGTTAAGCTTGATTATTTATTTTATTAATAATGTTTTCTGTCAAGAACTTTATTTATTTTGCCATTCTATATTTTTCCTTCGCCTTCTGTTAAACTACTTAGAATCGAAATAATCGATGTTAATAATCGGCCGATTATTTTTTCCTAATCTGAAATCGATTTTTCAAATCTTGATCCAAATGAAATCGACCGACATTAAACATTTGTTCCAACCCCTTCAGGCATTTTTACGGTCATGTGCTATAATGTACTCTGCGACAAGTACGCGACGCGGCAGATGTACGGATACTGTCCATCGTGGGCGCTGTGCTGGGAGTATCGGAAAAAGTCCATCATAGACGAGATCCGGCACTACGCGGCGGACATTATTAGTCTGCAGGAGATTGAGACGGAACAGTTCTATCACTTTTTCCTACCGGAGCTCAAGAACGATGGCTACGAGGGCATCTTCTCGCCCAAGTCGCGAGCGAAGACAATGTCAGAACTGGAACGGAAGTATGTCGACGGCTGTGCGATATTCTTCAGGGCGTCAAAGTAAGTTAAACACACAGATATGGATATGGAGGGGAACTTACCGGGCATGGTTTCCTCCCCTGCAGGTTCACGCTGATCAAGGAGCACCTGATCGAGTTTAACCAGCTGGCGATGGCCAATGCCGAGGGCTCCGACAACATGCTGAACCGCGTGATGCCCAAGGACAACATTGGCCTGGCCGCTTTGCTCAAGGTTAAGGAGAACGCCTGGGAACCGATGTCCGAGGTGACGCAGATCTCACAGCCGCTGCTCGTATGTACGGCGCACATCCACTGGGACCCCGAGTTCTGTGACGTCAAGCTCATCCAGACGATGATGCTGAGCAACGAACTGAAGACGATCATCGACGAGGCGAGCCACAGCTTCCGGCCCGGGCACAAAAACGATTCGAATGCCGTCCAGCTGCTGTTGTGCGGCGATTTCAATTCGCTGCCCGACTCGGGCGTGGTAGAGTTCCTCGGCAAGGGGCGCGTCAACATGGACCACTTGGACTTCAAGGACATGGGGTACAAGTCCTGCCTGCAGCGGTTGCTCTCGAACGACACCAACGAGTTCACGCACTCGTTCAAGCTGGCCTCCGCATACAGCGAGGACATCATGCCGCACACCAACTACACGTTCGATTTCAAGGGCATCATCGACTACATCTTTTACACGAAGACGGGCATGGTGCCGCTGGGCCTGCTCGGCCCCGTCTCCAACGATTGGCTGCGCGAGAACAAGGTGGTGGGCTGCCCCCATCCGCACATACCCTCCGATCACTTCCCGCTACTCGTCGAGCTGGAGCTGATGCACACGGCCAGCCAGCAGGCGCCTCCCAACGGGCTGATCAATCGCCGGTAGCAATAGAATCGGCGCGGCAGACCCACCACCAGCAACAGTGCCACCACCACCACCAGCACCACCACCCTGATCACGACGACGACGACAGCGGCGCCGGCGTCCGCTCGGGCACCGGTCGCCAGCGGTGGGGGAAGTGGCAGTAGTGGGCCTGCAACTGGCAGCGGGAGTGGGACTGGAAGCGGAACCGGAAGCGGTAGTGGTAGCTTAGGTGCCGCGGGGCTCATGATACCGGGCGGCTACAGGGGACGAAGCTGCAGCAATAGCGGTAGTCAGCGTCTGGCAGCCGCTTTGGGACCGGCGCGAAAGACATCCATCAATCCTACACAGCCGCAGACGGCGGACAAACAGGCATCATCCGCATCTACGCATCCCTCTCCCAACTGACGTGGCGCTCTGCCCGCAATAAGATTCAGATTTTAGAGTTAGACACGATTTCGAACCCCATCCCCAAAGTCCAAGCAAATCATCCCCAAAAACAAACATTATCTCCCCCCCTAAGTTATAAGCTGACGACGTTGTGGAGGCTTCGCTGCTTTGTGCGCTGGATCGCAAAGTGCGTTCACCGATACAACCACTCATTCATTTGCTAGGATCGTAAGTGTAATAGGAGGGAATATAATATCATTCACTTGCTGCTCTCATTCTTCCGCGCTTCCTCCCATTTTTGATTTTATCAACTTTACGTTTTCATCGAATAATAAATCCGTACATAATACATATAATCCGCGCACATGCGACCATCAATTGTCTAGGTTCTTCAATAGCCAGAAGAGGAGGAATATCGAACAGAGTCCCGAAACCCAATTAGGCATTAAGTGAAAAGTAAAACTAGTTTGTGTAAAAATAAAACAAAGTCAACGTAAACGTAATATTGAACTGTGTGTAAACTGAAACTAGCAGATGCAAAACACACCATATGTGTGTATAGAACATACTATTTGGGCCACACACACACTGGCTATTGGCCCGCGTGTGCAAAGTTTAAATAGATACTGTAAGTTGATGTAAAACATTAAATATAGCACTTAATATGGCTCAATCAGCTATTGTGTGACATATGTAGATGTTGCTAAATCAACTGGATGTGTTTCTGGGGGCGAAATTAGAACCGACTTGAGGTTTAACCAGAAGTCAAAGAAGACCTTTAGTTTAAATTGTATTTCATTTACCGCATTTCTGAAACAAGGAAGTTTTACGAAGAGAAGAAAGTGAGATACAGAGACATCATTTCCGACACTATGGCAGAATAATTAATGTAACACCCACCCACTATTGTGCATATGTAGACCTAAAAAGAGATCTTATATAGGTATAAGCTATGTGTACATACATGCGTGCAGCAAATAATACAAAATAAATGTCGTAAAGAAATATATATATGATGTAAGTATAAAATCACAGATATTTGGATATAAATATCTAAATCGATGTTAAAGATGCGCGGCACATCGAAACCCCACACTCATCTTAAAGTAAATAAAGTAAACAGAGAATCAAATGTATATAATGTTGTATATTTTCTAAAAGGTTTTAGCGGATATCGAGAAACGATACTCGACTATATGCCAACATTAAAAACAGATCTTTTCATCCTAATCAGTGGGAATTTTGCTACGATCGACCGCCTCACATTAGTGCCTATTTAAGCTTCCGATCCAGACTTGGGAATTTCTGCAGACCTCATTACAAATATTTTCTGCTTGGGGTAATGTTGAACGTTCATCATCTCTTGGGCTTGTCTCATTTCATTCTCATCACTTTTCAATAACAAATATGAGTTCTTAAACAAATTTAGGCGCTGGTTATTGTGGGAAAGTCTTCGCCAATGGCCTTGTTCTCCTGCAAACGCTTCGCTATTGTGCCCCAAAGCTTTTGCGAGCTCTGCTGCAGCATCTCCAGATTTCCAATGACATAGAGAGCCCAGCGAGCCCGAGAGAGAGCCACACACACACGATTCGGTTGGCGCAGAAAGCCGATTTTACCCGAAGGATTGCTGCGCACCAGGGAGAGCAGGACAATATTGGCCTCTAGACCCTGGAAACTGTCCACGCTGGCCACTTTGACACTTGTGCGATGTTTTCGTGGAAGCTGCAAGGGATTAATATTAATTTTGTGTATTTATTCTATTTATTAACCCTTTAATTTAGCTATAGCTACTTGGCCCTAGCAACCTGAAAAATGTTACAGGAAAGTCTGCTGCGTTATTTCCAGTTTTTGTCTGTTCAGGATGTCTCTGTTTTTATAGGTATAAAAGGACTAGTTGCCATATTGGTAATTGTAGTTAAGTTCCTTATTTAGGGAAATCTGTATCTTAAAAATTGTTTCCGCCTAAGCAGGCAAAAAATTATAGATGTAATTTATGAAAACAAATTTTTCTTTTGGCCGTTAAAGGCAAAACGACTTTAGAGATAAATAAATTGTGATTTCTATAAACGCAATTGTATACCAAAACTGCATACAAACCTTCTTTACGATGCACTCCACCTGTGCATTATAGGGCGTTAGGATCACAATATCATCGGGCTGGTATCTGGCCTTTTCGATTAGAAACTCCGTTAACTTTCCCATCATCTCGGCTTCATATGGATTCTCAAAGGATTCCGCTGATTTCTTCTCCGGTTGCTTGTGCTGCACAAAGAATAAGTTCTGCGCCATGAGCCGGACATCTTCGTAGGCCTTGACAGAGTCCGAGCTGAGAAGCTCGTCATAAATACTTGGCACCAAAAGTTCGGCGATGCACGGACGCATTCGGTACTGCACATTGAGCTTAGTGATGGGCATACCAGCCTCAATGAGACGTTCGAAGAGTGAGATCTGAGGGACCTGATTGCTGCCGCTAAAGGGTTGAAGCTGCTTGTGATCGCCGACGAGAATCACATGCTCTACGTGCGGCGTTAGGCAGGCGAGAATGTGGGCCTCCTGAATTTCAGCGGCCTCCTCGAAGATCACGCACTTGGACTGCAGCAGCCGGAACAGGAAGTTGAGACGAGCCGCACATGTAGTGGTCATGGCCAGCAGATCCTTATTTTTAGCCAAAAAGAACTGGAACATGGTGCGCAGTGTTTCGATCCGCTCGGCCACCTGTTGCAGCTCGTGCTGGGCCACCAGAGTCGCCTGGTAGCTCTCCTCGCTGCCATCGAAGTTGGCATAGAGATCCTGGAGCCGCTGGAACTTCTCCTTGTACTCCCAGTTGACCACCCACCAAATTCGCTTAAGGCGTGGCGGTCCCATTTCCGTGGCGACCATGCTACGTACATTGAACTTGGCTATTTGCGGGTCTCGAGACTGGCTGCCGAAGCGAATGATTTCCTTGGTGTATCGCGCTATCTTAACCAAGAACTTGTCCAACGAGTCGTTGGTGTAGGTCACCACAATGATGGGACCTGTGCCCAAGGCCTTGGCGTTCTGGATCAGGCAATTGACCAACTCGACGGATATGTGCGTCTTGCCCGTGCCTGGAGGTCCTTGTATGATGCAGAACTCCCGCTGCAGGGCATCAGTAAAAGCTGTCTGCTGCCTCTCATTGCCCAGCTTGGGCAGGTTGTTCAGTGTAAAGGGTTTCCCATTAAAGGCGAGCTTAGCTCCCGGCTTGATGTAGGCTGGCGGCCGTATCTCCGTCTAATTAAGATTCGATTTTAATTTGATAATATTTAATGGGAACTACATACCGCTCCTTCAACAATATAGCGACGCAGTGGAAACTGCTCCGTACTGCAGGTGCTCAGATAATTGTGGACTCTAAGGTAGGGTTCAAAGAACACCGGCGTCTGGAACATAATCAGGGGTCGATCATAGACCTTTCCAATGTTGTACTGCCTGACAATCCCCACACTCAACTGGGAGGAACAATTACTAACTGGTTATCCAAAGTCTATCTATCACTTACACATCCTTCTTGCAGTCTATTCGGTTCTGTGTAACCCACGCTGACCAGGATAAGATCTTCAAAGTCCAGGCTTGTCGTCAGACAGAGCAATGCACCCGATTTTATATTTTTGACGAAATTCATCAATGTTTTCTTGCCCTCCTCTTCAGATTCCAATTTGAGAAAAACCAGGCTGTGGCGTTGCGATTCGGCAAACTCGGGATTTAATATTAAAGTTGTCCCGTACCACAGAAGTCCTTGGCGCTGCAGCTCCAGCTTGTTGTCTTCTTCAGATCGTAGCCCCTGCACAAATTCTATTAAGGGTGCTAAAAAATCCTGGCGCAGTAAGTGTTGTTGCCTTCTTATATACTGCTCCACATTGTTGAACCCAGGAGGATATTCTTTTCCGGACTCTCCGCTGACTTCTTTGCCCAGACACTGGTCCAGCGTTGGGTAGATCGCGTCCTGTACACCCTTGGCGGACAGAGAGCCGTCAAAGGCTTCAAGATTTTCAAAAGCTTCGCTTTTTGAGAGAGGTGCCAATTTCTTGTAGAGCTCCACCAGCTCGTATCCGTCGTGGCCCAGAACTCCTTGCTTATGGGCCCGCAATAGCAGCCATTTCATGTTCCCCAACAACATCTGTTCCGGATCGGCATCGCATTTCCCGCCAGGAGCCTTTGCCAGCAGGGCCAGCAGCAGACGCTTAATCTTGTGCAGGAGCATCGACTGCCGGGCGAAAGTGGATAGGAATATCTCATCGAAGCCACCCAATTCCAACCGGCAGAGTGACTTTAAAACCTCCACGAAGAGAGAGACCCGCTTTAAGCTATCGTTGGCCGCCAGTTGATTAATAAACAAGTCCCGGTCTTCGGAATAGAAATAAAGGAACATATTAATGGGCGACATCTTTAGACCATTCTTGAAGTCGGTCAGGGAGAAGCGATCGGCGGTGACCTTGCTGCCGACATCCGTAGCACAATAATCGACCACTGAAAACGAGCGATGTGAAAGAAAGCACTTTTATTAAATGCCACTAAAGTTACCCACCATCGGGCACATGACCCTCTATGTGCTCCTCATTCTCATTAAGCTCCTGATCCTTAACTTTTTGTTCCAAATCTTGGACAAGGTCGTCTTCATCCTGGTTAAACCAATCATCGCTATCTGAACCGGACATGGCGCTGAATTTATTCGATTTTTTCCTGGTAAATCGATTCTTTCCTGCAGTATGCAGTAGTATTATACTACTGTATAGTTATACTACGAGTATAACCATAAGGCCATACAAAAAGTAAAAAGTTCGCCTTTGTCTCAAATATATGGTCGGAAAATCCATTTATACCAGAATTCCTTTGCTCTACCGCAACAAGTTAATTAAAATCGAAACCCCTGATAAGTTATCATCGAGTGTTTACTGTGTTCTAAGTAATATGGTATTTTTGGACGGTCCGTAGTGTTTATCATCTGGCCACACTGTGGCCAGTGATAATAGTGATAGCCCAAACATACATTTTTACGATAGTATCAATCGTTATTTAAACCTGATTTGTTTAAACTTTAAACCTTTTATACAGCATAGCATAATAACAGCTGCGTCACAAAAATAACACTTTTTGGACTGCTAAAATTAAGAAGTTCTATGTTGCCCGCTGCTTCCAACTGTAGAAATTTAATGTAATCAAAAATTACAAACTCTATTAACAATTTCATATGATTTTTTAATTGATAAAAAAATAAAAAATAACAATTTAACAAAATAAACCTTCCTTTGTTTTTAATTAATCTTTCTTTTGCATTTGTTTTGTCACGCTTTGATGTAGTGATGTCAAGTAGTGATGTTGAAACTTACAACGGGATATATCGATGTTGGAAGAAAACAATCGGGGTAACTCGCAGCGCAGCCACTATCGATACAATTGATTTTATTATCGATGATCTTACACATCTAGTTCTGGCGAAATATAGTTTTCGCTATTGCGCTTCCTTTTATTTGCAAGATGCAACAGAATTTACTGCTCCCAGTCACCTAAAACGACTTTTCCAACTGAACAATCCAAGTAAGAATCCTGAGATGACTAAACCTCAAAATCTTTTACTTTTAAAAATGTACTTCAAAACTGCCCGCCTTTTTTTTGTTTGTGCTAGATAAGCACACCAAATGGAGCGAAGTCGCCCAGTCGGCCGTGTTCGCAAAGCACCCTTGTCTGGATCCGATAGCGACACCTCAAATGGAGCTCCTATTCGTAAGAAGAGTAGGCAGGGCGCCGAATGCCAACCAGAAATTGCCGCGGAACAGGAGATGGAGGACTTTGAGGAAGCGTCTACCTCGCAGGCAGCATCAACCTCGCGGGCAGCAAAATCGAGGAGCACAGTGGCCCGACGTACAGGTCGGAACATGTCGGAGAATGTCTCCACAATAAATCTAACGGTGGGCAAAACATGATTTAATTATTTACTCCACAAGATCGGCAGACATTTCCCCCTTTTTTAGTCGGAGATGTCCATAACGGATGCCTTTAAACGGTGCGGCAAAATCATAGCAATGCGCCTCCAGAACTTCATGTGCCACTCCAATCTGTTAATAGAGTTTGGCCCAAATATCAACTTCCTGGTGGGCAGCAATGGCAGCGGCAAGAGCGCCGTGATCACGGCACTGGCTCTGGGACTGACCGGCAGCGCTCGGGTGACTAACCGGGCGAGCAGCATACAAAGTGAGTCTAAAAGTTGGCGAATAAATCAAATACTAAACCATAAACTTGTTGCAGAGCTGATAAAGAACGGAGAGTCAAGTGCCACCATTTCCATAACTTTGTCGAATACGGGACTGCGGCCCTTCAAAACGGATATCTTTGGTCCCCATATCACTGTGGTTCGCCAAATCCGGCACTCATCGTCTTCCTATGACCTTCAAGACGCTCGCGGCCGTAGCGTGACCAAGAAAGTTGACGAAATCCGACGCATGCTGCTCTGCTTCAGCGTAACCGTGGATAATCCCATATTTGTGCTCAACCAGGAGGCAGCGCGAGAGTTTCTGAAAGAGTAAGCACACACCACGATACCAGGAATGCCTACAACAGCACTTCTCCATTCTCCATTGTTTACAGATTGGACCCATCATCGAATTACCGGCTGCTGATGAAGGCAACGCAGCTCGATGTTTGCGCCAAAAGCCTGGTTCAATGTTTTAGCCAGCGACACGACTTTAATCAACACTTGGAACTTTTGAGGAAGGTACGTAGGCCTAAGCCAATTGGATAATAACTTCAACCTATTTTCTACTTTTCAACAGAACCGGGAAGACGTTGAAAAGGAAGTGGAGGCGGAAGAGGATAAGCTATCCGTACTCAAGGATAAGGAGGACATCAAGGTAACAACTAGGTTAAGTTAAATTGACTTGGGATTAAATGTGTTATATTCACCAGGTTAAACTGCAACAATCAGAAATCAAGTTGGCCTGGCTGTCTGTGGTGCACTCACAGGAACAGCTCGATCAGCTGGAGCAAGCAATTAGCGTGGTAGAAGCCGAGAGGGCGCAGCTAGAGCAAACCACATCCAAAAAGGATGCCACCCAAGCCAACCTTACTCAGCAACTTAAGTAAGTTCACTTTAAAATTATTTTATTTTTAAATAAAAACCAATTTATTTATTCATTTTTCAGGCAATTTGAGGCGAAAAAAAACCTAATCTTGGACTCTTACAAGGACCAGGAAGGCAAGTTGAGGACGGCCAAAAAGGCAGCGCAAGATCTCCTTTTAAAGATCACGGCTGCCAAGGCGCAGCTTGCTAACGCTGATCGCAGAATGCGGGAGGAGCAGCACACCTACGCTGCCTGCGAAAAGCATATTGGCAGCTACCATGCCGACTTCAATAGGGTAAAGGAGCAGCGGGAGCAGCACGCCCAGCAGATGGAGGTTCTTAAGAAGCAAGTGGCTGACAGTGACGAGCTCATCGCCCGTTTGCGTACAGAGCAGCAGCAAATAAAGCGTGACCTGACCGCCGTCCAGGAGAGGGCCGACTCTCTAAAGTTTGAGAGACTCCAGTTGCAGAAATCGAAACGTAAGATCACTTTCTCCCTCCCCAATCGTTAGCTTTAGCTCCATGCTTTTTTTTTATAGAGAACATGCAATGGGAAATCGAGACGCTGTCCCGCAACAAGTCGAACAAATTATCCGTGTACGGTGAACAAGCGATGCAGGTGGTTCATGCCTTGCGCACTCAGTATGCCGGTGCTAATTTGCACAAGATGCCGCGCGGTCCGCTGGGCCAGTATATCAGTGCGCCCAATCCCAAATACCGCGACCTCGTGGAGAATCAGCTGCTCTCTTGCCTGCGCTCATACATCGTCAGTTCGGACAAAGAGCGCCAGTCGCTTCGGACGTTGCTGCAGAATAAGTTCGCTAATGGCAATGTACCCACAATTATTACCAGTCAGTTCACCGAGCGCGTTTACGACGTGTCTAGGCACAAGGTGCGTCCAACCACGCCGAATACCACAGTGCTGATAGACGAAATCAGGTTGGTATTACAGTCCTTAGCTTCGTTTGTTCGTTACTCACGCTCTTACACCTTTCCAGCTGTGACGATCCGGTTGTAATGAACTACCTCATCGATATGCTGCGCATCGAAACTGTTTTGGTGACAGAGTCCAAGGAGATTGCCGAATTCCTCACCTCAGACACAGAGAATGTGCCGCCCAACTTGACGCGGGTTCTAGTGCCGAACCTGGGCCTGGAGTACATACCATCGCCCAACTATGCCGTCTACTCGAATCGAATACATCCGGCTAAATTTATTCATGTGAATGTCGATGAACGCATCCGCCAGCTCCGCATGGAGCAGGATGACGTGCAGAAGAGGGAGGCGTCTCTAGAGGCAGAGTACAGGCAGCAGCGCCAGATGGTGGAGAGCACCAGCCAAGAGATATCCAAGAAAAGCGCTTTAATTGGCCAGCATCAGTCAAGGAATAACAGGGCGATGCAGCAGAAAATGGAGCTGGAAAACTATGATTACCCAGAGCTGCCGGAATATGACCGGCTGGTAAGTCTCGCAACTCTTAAATCCTTAATCGGACTAACATTTTCGTTTATTTCCTGTGTAGAAAACGCATTTAAGCGACAGCGGTGAGAAGATTGAGAAGTGCCGTGAAGAACGCGAAGCGCTACAGCAAAAACTGGATGAGATCAACGAACAAAAGGAGAAATTTCGACGCGCGGTAGCCAACGAAACGAAGGCCCTGGATGATATCAATCAAAAGCTGTCCACCGTCGACACTGAATTTCAGGAAGTCGTGTCTAAGATCCGTAGCCTCGATCTTCACTTTGAGGATAACAATCGCTGTCTGCAGAAAAAGCTGCAAACGGAAAAGAACATGCTCGATGTGAAGGCGACTACTGTAGCACAGCTGGAGAAGTTGCGCGCCGAGGCTGAGGAGTTGGGCGAATTCATAGCCACGAACCAGTCGGAGGAGAATATCCGTTATTCAATTAGTCGCTACCAATCGAAGATTAGGCAGGTGGAGCAGCTAAACTATAACATTGAGGACGTGGAGAGGAAGCTGTCGGTGCTGAAGGACGATCTTGGGAAACAGGTCAAGCAGTATGATGTGGTCGAATCGGTCATTAAGAACCTTCGCATAGCGTACCATCAGCGAGCACAGCAGTTTCAGAGATCGCGCCACCACTTCTTCACCATGGTTCAGTTTCAATTTGAGGTACATTTCGCAATTATTCTTTCATTTATTTCATAATTAACTGAACTTAACATAAACAGCAAGCCTTGGCCATGCGCAAATTCAACGTGAGCTTCGATACCAGTGACACGGACAAGACCTGGAAGATTAATGTCTTTCCGCCCAGCGGAAATGAAACATCAAACACCAGAAGCTTGTCAGGCGGTGAACGCTCGTTCACCACAGTTTCCCTTCTGAAAGGACTTTGGAGCACTTCAGATCATCCGTTCTACTTTTTGGATGAATATGATGTGTATACAGTGAGTTTTTTCTTGTTTATTATTTTCTGTAAATGTTAAAAAAAAAATATTTTGTTATTGTTAGGATGAAGTGAACCGAAAGTTTATTACCGAAATCCTCATCTCCGAGGGAGAGGAGTGGAGGAATCGTCAGTATTGCTTCCTCACGCCCCAGGACACACAGGTTGAACCGAGCAGCTTAATCACGGTGCACAAGTATGAAGTTGTTTTCATACAATTTGGCCAACATTATTTACTTCTTATTTTCCAGGTTGGAGGCACCCGAGCGATGAGTTCTAATGAATGAAAACCAAATACTCGTGTGTATGTTGCAGGTCGACGGACGGAATTTATACTAAAGTCAAATTGAATTGAAGTACAATGTATTATTACCTTTATTATAAGGAGATTCGTCTTAGATGGACGATTAACACTAAGTTTAAAGTTTATAGTTAAGTTGTTGAGAATAAAATAAATAAATAACGTTTTTTTTTTACTTTCGATATGGCAACTCTGACACATTAGTCTTCTAAATGTGGTGAGATGGCCAGTGGTGTCACATCCGCTTTTCTCCCGTCAGATTTGGTTTTTTTCAAGTGTGAGTGCGATAACATATATTTTAAGATACTGATTTAAACTTTGGCAAAATATACATTGTCTAGTTTTGTTTTTTTGTTGTTTTTAAATTCGACTATGCCTACCGCATATCCACACAGTGGTCGATATTGTCATCTTTACCATATGATATATTTTGATAGTTAAATATGTATATATTTTAAAACTTCGTTATTTTCTTCAATTTGACCGTTTTATCTGTTGTTAATATATATTCCTATATTTGTCAATAATTTCTCTATATTTCTCCAGGTATCTTGCTTTTTCTAGCTTTTTTTTTGATCCAGCTTTTTTTTGCTCAGAAAAATATAACACCACTGCTGTATTATGTGAGACGGCCAAGCGGCATGACAGCTGTTTGATGCTTGATAAGAATACATACACTATAGGCTTAGAATAAGAAACAATGGTTAACTATTGGTTTTTATTGTGGTAAATTTGTAACCTAATTCAATACATTACTACTTATCTACCCCTGAACTTTGAGAGTAATTAATTATTTTCATCAAGCGGTCTGATCGTGTACTAAGAGCCACCGGCAAGTAACCTCAAAGCGGAGCGTCGACTGATTGATTTGCTCTTATTTATTTGTTAAATTTATCAAGTTCACAACAATATGAGCAGAAACTACAAGGAAGATCAGATCAACGAGATCGAAGCCCTGGACTCCATTTACTGTGGCGATATGGAGGGTACGTAGTCTCAAGTTTGCCTAAGTCAAAGCTTGCACCTACATAAGTATGTACATCTCTTCAACTGATTTACAGTTCTCGCCACGGAGCCGTTTCACAAATTCCAAATTCCCATTGCCACGGAGGAGTACAGCTCCGAGGAGAGCGAGAATGGTCTGTCCTGCAAACTGGTCTTCACATACACAGCCAATTACCCCGATGGGGCGCCCTTGGTGGAAATCGAGGAGCCGGACAACTTTGAGGACGGGTTTGAGTCGCGCCTGCTGGATCACCTCCGTAAAACGATCGAGGAAAACCTGGGCATGGAGATGATATTCTCGCTGGTAAGCAGCGCCCAGGAATGGATGAATGAGCGTTGGGACGAGCACAAGTTCCACCAGGAGGAGCAGCGGGTCCAGAAGCTCAAGGAGGTCGAGGAAGAGGAACGTAAGAAGTTCGAGGGTACGCGCGTGACGGTGGAGTCGTTCATGAAATGGAAACTGGACTTCGAG
>JAEIIG010010826.1:0-19485 GCA_018904695.1 Drosophila parvula | reverse complement strand
ATATATGTATATATATATATATATATATTTATACTTTATTTCTAATTTTCTTAAAAAACTTTCTTTACTTCTCGTTTTATTGTTTGTGGTTTTTGTTTTTATATTGTTTCTTTTTGTTTTTCTTTGCGTTCACTTAATTACGCAAATGTTCATTTAATCTTAAAAAAAAAAATAGTTTTAATAGAAAAAAATTTAAAACAAATTAAAAGAATTTGTTTTTTTTTTCTTTTTGGCAGAATAAATGTAATTCTACAATTCTATTACAATTCTGAAGTGCTCTTAGGTTTAAAATTAGCAATTAGGAAAATGAAGTATATTAAAAAAAAAACAAAGGAGAATTCGGGAATTCATTAGAATCGAATTGAATTAAAAACGATTGGGAATTGGACCCTTAAAAAACTAAATTACACCGATTAATGCCGCTACAATTTGGAATCGAGCTCCGGAGCACAACAAAGCCACACAGCTATATGTATGTATTTGTAACATCATTTTCTTTTTTTACTGAACACACTCACACATATCTGCAATATAATATAATTAAATGCTGGGCGCTCTAATCCTTCTTTAATTTTATTTAGTTTCGATTTTCGTTTCTTTTCCATGCGTTTTTTTTGATTGATTGTTGAACACTGTCACGCGGAAATTATTATTGCTTCTGCGAACGATAAGGCAACACTTGCCATTATGTTTTCTCTCTCTTCTTTATTTACTTAGTTACAGGTGTGTGTGTGTGTGTGTACATGGGCCAAAGGGATCGCAACCTCATTCTGGAGTTGTCCCTATTCCGCTATTTCATTTATGCATGCTTATGAGTGTGTCTGTGTGTGGGTTTGGGTTTGGATTTGGGGGTGTGCGTGTCTGTGGCTGTGTGCATTTTGGGGGCTTTGCTTTTTCGGCTTTTTTTTTTCGTTCGTTTCGTTGCAGACTGATGATGGCTGGGCTCTCGTATCACGTCTCTTCTTTTTCCTCGTGTTCTTCTTGCTCCTCCATCGCTTTCTCCCGCTGCTCTTCTGTGAGGTTTCTTTCTGTGTGGGTGTTGGTAGTGATTTGTGTGTGTGTGTGTGCATGGGTGAGTAGTAGTGAGACTGTATGTGAATGTTATTATCGGTTTTCTTGCATCGATATTGATTTCGATAACTTCATCGAGGGCGCTTGGTTTTTTGGCTTATTAGTCTTGTCCTTTTTCCATTGTCTTGAAGACTTTACTGTCTGAGGGTGGTATATGGGGGATTTATACAGGATTCGGTTTATTGTTATAGCGTTATCATTTACATAAATGCTGCTGATGATCGATTTTCTTTTTTTTTTGCTTTAGCTATTATTATTTGGAAGTACTACGTTGCTTATATCGTTGTATTCACTACGTTTAATTACTTTCTTCTCCTAGACATGCTCTCTTAACCTTCCTCTCATATTCTCTCGCTATCTCTCTCTATCTCTTTCTTTCTCTAACTTATTCTTGCACACACACAGTCCCTCTCTTCCGTCTCTGTCTATTTCGAGACACTTTTGTATATTATTTTAAACTTTCTATTGGTCAAGTGTTGCACTGCTAGTGTTGTAAAATTTCACACGCATAATTAAATCAAAAACATATAGACATCAAAGGCGACAAAACAAGATATCGGTTAATTGACTAAAAGCAAATAATATATATATTATATATTATTGTATATAATATACAAGTGTATCTGTGTGTGTGTATGTGTATTTGAGTGCCTATATATGGGTTAGTGTTGTCTCCCGGCTGCAATGTGTTGCAACCAGTGTTGGGCACTAATATTAAAAGCTAACATAATTATCGAATGTCTCGCACACACACACATATTTATATGCATATGTATATATATAATTGGTTTATATTATATATATCATCTTATTTAAAAGAATTGCAAGTGTACAAAATAATATTTAAACAAAAAAAATAAAATAAAAAGAAAACGATAAAAAAAAAGGTAGTAAAATCGCATTTCCAGATGAGCTAAGTATGAATGTTCGTGTGTGTGTGTGTTGTGTGTGTGTAAGTGTTGTGTTGTGTTGGTGTTGGTGTAACTCAAGCAGGACCTTCATCTCGCTTTCTTCTGTAATACATTTTCTACACTTCGTAACTCTCTTCTTCGTCTTCTACTTTACTACGGGCTTTCACTTTTGTTTTTTTTTGTAATCTTCTTGCTTTTTTTTTGTGTATAATATAAACGCAGTTTGGGTTTTGTTTTTTTTTGTTGTAGTTTTTAATATTTGTATAAATGATTCTTTGCTCCTGGCGCTCAAAAACCTCAATACAGTTGTCTCTCTCTCCGTCTCTATCTTTGCTCCTCTCTCTGTCTCTTAGTGTGGTTGTTGTTGTTGTGTTGCTGTTGTTGATTGTGGTAATTGTTGTTGTTGTTGTGTGTTGTTGCTTTCTATTGGTCTTGCCGTTGTAAACTATATCCGTATTTTACGTTTGTTTTCAATTAAATGTTTCAAAGTATTTTGTTGTTTGTGCATGCAATTTAATGAATTGTTTGTTGTTGTTGTTGTTGTGTTCGTGCGTATGTGTGTTGAAGTTTTGTTGTTGTTGTTGTTGGTGGTGTGTGTGTGTTTTGTTGTTGTTTATATATTGAATTAATTTTTCTACACACAATGTCATGAAATCGATCATACAAGGATCGAATGGTTATATTATATATAGTTAGTTGTTTTGTTTTTGTTTTTTTGTTGTCAGAAAGGCAGAGACACGATTTCGGGTTCAGATTCATATTATCATGATCGTTTTCAGGTTCAGGTTGAGGTTCAGGTTGGATGTTTCGATTTGGTATTTTGGTTTGTGGTGTTTTTTTTTTATTGTATGTGTGGGGAGAGAAAACAAATAAAAAAAGATATAATATATATATATTATGTTTGGTTGAATGATCTTCTTTAGGTGGCGTTTGATTTTTAGTCAAATATATATAGTAAATAGTACAGAAACAGAGAAACGGAAACGGAAACAAACGATGAGAAGAGGTGGGTGAGTGATAGAGAATAGTGGTGGTGGTGGTGCTGGTAGAATGGAGTTTTTTGGGGTTTTCGGATGGGTTTCGTTAACTTAATTATAAATCAACAAAATAAATGGAGGGCCAGAAAAAGACAGTAAAGTAGTTAATTAATGGGTTTTAAATTTACCGCTCGCAGTGGCATTTTAAAATTGGCTGCTGCCTGCAGCTGAATTTGATAAGCTAAGCTGTGTATTTTAAAGCCATACAGCCTGGTTGTTGTTGTTGTTGTTGTTGTGTCGCGTTGTGTTGTTGAGATATTCGTCGAACATACAAAAAAAATACACAGAGGAGAAGACAATTAATGTAAGTAAATTGTAAATTGTAATGTCAGCCATGGACTTACCTTGGAACAAACTGATTAGTAGGACGCTTGGGACGATATTCGGGATGCACCATAAAGAGCATGTGTGGAAATCCAGTGCCAAAATAGGCGCCATCAGTGTGATGATGGCGCGACGATTTTGGTGTGTACACATCAATGCACTTGGGGCAATAGGTCTTAACCATTGCCTCGCCGGGGATGTCCGACAGACCTGCAACAATAACAATAGTAGAGTTAGGATACAGAAGAAGGCAATAGATATAAAATTGGGAAATTGGGAATATATAAAGGCCAGATACTATAATAGGAATAGCAGCAACTTTGACTTGGGAGTCGAATTTATGTAAATTTGATGAAACTTCACTTGTAATTCGTTCGGATTTCAATCCGGCTTTATAGAAATATATACATATGAGTGAAGGTAACCCAACACATCGTCCCAAGATATCAAATTCCCTTATGCTCCCCAAAATTCGGGGAAGAGAAGAAGAAATGCAATAGAGCCTCGTCGTAACTTTTGTATAAATACTCCAGAAATCGAGATTCTGATTGCAAAAGCTCTGGATTGAGTCACAATTATAACTATATATATTGTGGCGAGTCTTTATGTCAATTTTTCTTGGAAAATAAACAAAAACCAAAGCGAAGGCAATGAGTTTTAGGTTTTATGCTGTTTGGTTTAATATTTACAATGAGATTAATGTCCATTAACATATTATTTAGTGAATAAAGTTCTCTGAGGATTTGGTTTTGTTTAAATACAAAAACAAAGAACAAATAGAAAAGCAAACTACTTTCGAAATGAAATATAAATATAACAATTAGTCCAGAGGCTTCGCTTTGGCTTTGTCTGCGTTTAGCTTGGGGGAAATAGGATAGGATAATAGGATTTCATACGCACCCAAGGGTAACATGGGCTGACTTTCACAGTAGACACGTGGGCAATGTCCAAAATCGCCAGTTTGATATTTCTCAATCATTTGAGCGATGCCCCGATTTGTTAGTATATATCTAGCATGTATGAGGCCGTAGAGCATCTCGGCGGCCTGCTCGGTCATATCGGATTGCAACGGATTGTCCTCCAGCTCGTCCTCTGTGCACCAAAGAACACGAAACAAGTAAATAAATAAAAGAGAAACATTAATTAGAGACAACGTTCTGAGGTGTGTTTCAGTGGCAAATGCAAAACTCTCACCCGGTTCCAGATCCAAGATCATATCCAAGGCCTGACGATAATTGGGCACCTGCTCATTTAAACCAGTTAAATTGAATTTATCCTGTATATAGTCCTCGTCCACCTGCAAAGCAATAGCATACACAATATTAATTAAAAGGATATACAAGAGGAAGATAAATTGTAAAGAAAATACATAGAATCTAATAGGAAAACCGCCATATTAAGAAAACATGTTTTTAGAAGCTTAAAAGTATGTAAATAGTTCTTAAATATAGAAATTGATTCTGTTGAATTTAATTCTCGGAAACTCCACTAGTTTTCTCCATTTTTAAACCTTTCAAGGCCTACACTCATATCTGGAGACTAAAGAAGCTTTCTAAGATTTCCAATGGAATCTTGAACTGTAAATTTTGGAAAATTGTCCAAGGATTAACTGGAATTCAGTTGGAACACGGAAACCGTTGGTTTTTGCCAAACAGTGTGACCCTTTTTGGGCAAAATTTTAAATTGAATGTTGCCCATAAATTAATTTATTTATTTTTTTTTGATGGGAAATAGTTTTGTTGTTGTTTTTGTTGTAATAATACTATCTTTTGGTGGGCGCGCGTGTATGTGTGTACAGTTGGGCACACAATTGCCCCACCTTGCGGCACACACACACATGGGGCCCCGCAGCAGCAGCTCAGGGCTGCACTTTGCAATTGTTGCACTTTTGCAGCGCGAATGGCGCGCGCTTAGATAACGACATTATAGATATTTGCGAATTAACGGAGAAACTAAACAAACCTATAGGGAAAAAAATAAAACAAAAACTCACCTCGCAGAAGAACTCATTGCCACGAAGTCCACAGAACCAGGTGACCCAGGAGACTTCCTCGGAGCTGCTCATTTTGCTGTAAAATCAGAGGAGGAAATCGAAATGAATATTTTAGACGGCACACGGGCACAGCAGCTTAATATTCGGACAAATTGTCCTGCACACACACACACACACACATTTACATATATGCACGCACACAGCGGCACGGACACGCATTCACCCACAGACACGCCAGCACACGCACTATTACATACATTAGGGGGATTATTTTGCGTAATTTGGGCTGGCGAGCGGAATTTATTGTTAAAATACCATGGAACGCAAACTTAACGAAAGCAAACGAATCGCAATTTTTATGTTCACGCGTTTTCTTTTGTTATTTTCTTCTTTTCTTTTTTGTATAGCTTGCTTCCTTCTGATTCGGTTTTTTTTCGTTTCTTCTCCGCTTCTTGTTGCTTGCTGCTATTCCGCCACACCACACACACTTCACACTGTCCGTTCGCTGTTTGCGCTGTTTCACCGCTTGCAGTTTGCCGTTTAACAGTTTCGCTTCTTATTTTTCACTTTCTCGGGCGATTTTTCTTGTATATTATGAAGCGTTTTCAGAGTTAATTGTTTCGATGATCGAACCGCAAGACTGGAGGGAAAATAATCTTTATACTCGGTATTTTGACAAGCGCTCATACAAAATGTGCCGAGCAGTCGGAGGAAGAAGAAGCAGCACAGTGTGGAAATTGAAAAAAAAGACACATATACAGGCCCACCAAACACACGCACACACATGCACGGGGCCAGCAGAGCACACACGCACGCCTGCACTCGTCTCACAAACAGCCGCACACACAAACACACACACACGAGGAGGGATTGCGTTTTTCGGTGGAATGGCTGTCGCGGCACGGTTTTAAAGGCTTGCACTCACCTAATTTGTTAATAATTACGCGAATTGATTGGCGTTTGCAATGCAGCAGAACCGGTAAAGGCAAATATTGTAGCGAAGTCGGGGTACCAGGTATGCAATCGCGCCTATCGATAAGCGCTGCCTGCGCTGGTGTGAGAAGCTACATCGCTATATATCGCTCGATATATTTCTTGTACGTTTCGCAACACTACTTGCCAATTTACCTGAATGTTTTTGTTTTTGGTCCGCCATTATCGAAGGCCTCCAACATTTCACAACACTAAAACAGAGCAGTCAGCTGTTTTTGTTAGTTAATGTGTGTCAAATTTATCAACTGTTCTTAATTACGTAGTAATAGTAGTAAAATTTACGTTGCAACCTATCGATAATATTTCATTTTATAACAATAGTAATTGGTTACGGTCCAGTGTGACCGTACTTGCAGAATCAGCCGTTACAACATTTGAAAGCTATCGAAATTTGGCGGCATTTCAAATTTGAATGTTCACAACTTGGGAGTAAATTACTTTTTATTGATATAGAAATAAATACAGTTTGGAAATACAAGTTATGTCAGCACTATGTTGTCTGTTTAAGGTAAATACATATGTTTATATTGATTAATTGAAATGTTGCGACATATTTTGATTTATTTAAGCGGATACTCTACGGTCCCAGCTTATTGACCAGCTTAAATATTTCCCTGCCATTTTGGCGACCGTTCACCACATAGGCCAACGGATCGTCCTGGCTGGACTCCATCAGGTGGTCGCAAGATCCCTGCCCAATGTCAAACATGAAGGACTTGTCGATGTCCTGCGGCAGCTTGCCACGCAAAAAGCTGATCTCGTTGTCGGCCAGCGAAGTATTTCGGGCCAAAAGCAAGGCGGACAGGTAGCGCGGATGTTTGTTCTTTTCGGCGCAATGCATCACCAGGCCCCAGGTGTCGTAATCCGTGTCCAGCACGTATGTGTTGTATATGCCCTCATCTGGTGGATATCAATATTGAATATATTTGTGGCATTTTCATTGTCAGCGCCTTAAAGTAAACAATGACATACGAGTATTTCGAATATCCTTGCTTACTTTTAGGTGCAAATATTAAATTCTATTTTGCAATCTTCCGTGAGAGTCACTCACATATATCCTCGGTATGCTGCCAGTGGCCCGGCTCCGCGAAATTGGGTATCATCCAGGTGATATTGCCCACCAGCTTCTCGCGCAGCGGGTCCTCCGCGAAAATGTAGCTGAAATTCATCGTTATCTGGTTCGGAAGTTAGTTATTTTTTTTGTTTATTATTATTTGGTGGGGGTCGGGGATGACTACGTACATGCTGATCCTCCTTCGAGAAGGAGAAGTGACTGCGCATGCAGGCGTACTCCGGCAGCTCCTCCGTGGAAGCGTAATACTGGACCACATGCCAGCAGCCCATCATCCGTTCCAGATCAAAGTTTTTAATGGCGCCACCCTGTGAAAAGTCCAATTAAAAGTGTAAATATTATTTGTAATTTGTATTTTGGTTACAAAATTACACAATTACGAGGCAAATTTACAAGTTTAAGAATAAAGTAACAACAAAACGATGATTGATAACTTTAATAGCATAAATTAAACCATAAACAAATAAAAAAAAACCCAAAGGTTATGTTATGTTATAAAGGTCAAGGCTGCCGGCATGGTCGGCAATAAGTGATAGTAACAAATAAACTACATAAATACGCATTTGGGCCACAAAAGCGTTTTGTCTGGCTAACCCCCCCCGCCTTGAAACTTGGCTAGTTTCAGTTATTTACATTGTGTTTGCCTTGGCGACCGCAAAACAAACTTGGCGGGGCAAGCGAGGAGACGCGGACAGACAAGAGGAAAGAAAAGAGGAGAAAAGAAAGAGAAGCGGCAGCAGCAGACGACGAAAGCCGTTAGCGCTGTCACTGTGATTGACTACTGACAGCTCATTGAGGAGTCGCTGTCGCTGTCGTAGTCGGAGTCACTATCGCTGTCTCTTTCATCGTCGCTATTGCCATCTCTATTGCCCGAAGACGACTTACAGACGGAGATATGTATGTATGTATAGAAAGGTGGAGAGGCAGACACGAAATGCAGACGCAAGTCAGCCTCTGATTGATGCGCCTCAAAAGCGCAGTATCCCCCCCTTTCCACTCCTCTTTTTGCCACCTCCTCGGTGCTCTTCTCCTGTCTCCTTTCCGATCTCTCTCTCTCTCACTCTACACTCTCTGCTGGCCCCGTGTCTATCTCCGGCTATGTGCGTGTCTTTTGTCTATTCTTGTTGATTGTTTTCTGGCTTTTTGGCTCGCTTTTCGGTGGTATTTGTATTTGTGGGCTAGGTGGCACCTGCAACGGGAGTGCAATTGTCGCCGACCAACGTTTGGAGAAGGGGTTGAAGAATTGCTAAAAGAAGGGGTAAACCGAGAGAGGAAAGGAAGAGTACGAAGGAGTGTATGAAGAGGATGGGGCATGCAGACGACGTCTGAGCCACTTAGAAAGTGTGATTGATTTTGGCAACGGTGTGAGCCCATTTCTTCTGCCTCGCTCTTTCTGCGCATCGCTTTTATGTCCCATTCATTCTTCCAGCTAGAGATGGTACGTGCTCGTCGAGCAATGGAAGCTGAATCCCGACCATGAGATACCCAGTACGTAGGATGGTCCCCCCTTGATCAAGTGGGGAATTGTAGCGTAATTGCGGTTAAAACGGGTTTCCTTATGATAAATAAAATAAAACTGATCATATATGTAGGATTTCAAGGGAAAACAAATACATTAAAAGATGAGACATACAATTATGTTAAAAGTGATTTATAAATCGTCTGATCCTAAAATAATCCTCATTCCCTTGTTATGCTAGTTAATTTTCACTCTCTTCTCTTCGGAACAGCAGGAAAGTAAGGTTAGGAATAGGCCAACTACCCAGTAAAGGTGACTGAATGATGGGCTAATGACGAGCGGACTTGACTTTAACTGCATGTGGCGATTTTACGAGAGGCACCGTAAGTCAGTCTGATATATAGGTAGGGCCATAGACCCTGGCATAGACATGGGTTTTATGGTCGGTGTCATCGCTAGTGGCCAGTGATATATGCCGGTGACCGTGTGCCCGGCATATTGATGAGCATAGCCATAGCTCGTTCCAATGGAATGAGAGAATGGGAGAATGGGAATGGGAATGGGGATGGATGCTTAAGCTTTAACTCAGGCGGCTGTGCTCAGAATGAAATCGAATTGAACTGCAGCCAAGAGAAGAAAGTGATCCAGTTAGGAGAGGCCAGGAACGTGATCAGGGACGGCAGCTGAGCTGTCTGTCTGTCCGTCAATCCAAGCTGCACCTGTACCCATTTCTCTCATTCTTGGCGACCCCTTTTAATGCCTATAACTGTAGGTTTCCTAATTTATAAATCATATCTTAAAGCTCAAGCAGTATTAAGTTTAATTTATGAATAATATAATAAAGCTCAAGCAGTATTAAGTTTTAGATTTTAAAAGTAGAACTAAGGGATCTCGGGATTTGGGTTTGTAGGTTCTTTTTTATATAAATTTATCAAGATAATATGCATTCTTTTAATATTTTTAATAATGCTTGATAATAATACTTATTCTAGAAGCTGATAATGATTAAAACTCACCTGGGGACACCGATTGCTCGGTCTGGAGCGCCTCCTTGTCTGATGGGCATTGCTGTTCTGGCTCGTGTACAATGTGGCCTCCACCGTCCATAGTAGTTCAAGGATTAGCAGCCCCGAGAGCAGGATCATCAAGAGCGGCCCATTGCTGCCCATGATTTTTGGTACTTGGGGTTTTATTGGGTTAATACTAGAATATTCTGCTGGTATTACTAGAATATTATCGGATATCTGGGGCTAATATATTCCCTATTTAGTTGGACTTCCGGCGGGCTAAGACGAGCGATCACCGCACTGTTTTCGATGGCACTGCGCCATCTCATCTCCGTGACGAATATGCGACAAATATATATTTATATATATAAATCTGTATATTATAGCAGCACTTCGGATCGTAGCGGAACGCACTCGGAGACTCGGATTCGGATTCGGATTTTGGATTCGGATGTTTTTGCGGATAAGAAGGCGCCTTCTTATTGCCACAGCATCGAGTTTTTCTATGGAGAATAGCGTTCATTATCGGGGAGCTGGAAATACAAAACATAATGTAACACAACTCAGGCATTGCTGAGCATTTGGCTGCTTTTTTGGCTATATTTAGCAAACCATTTCGAAAGCAAATAGAAAATAGAAATTAAGTAATATAAAAAAAATATATAAAAACTTATCAGGTGCTTGGAAGAAGCATAATAAATCGCCATAAATAAAATTAGTAAGGGTATTTTTCCAAGTAAGTAAGAAATTAAGTAAGTAACCAGTGAGTAATGTAATGTTCCAGGACTTCCTTGATTTCCTCATGTCTTTGTCCTTTCCAGATCAGTTTTATTCTGTCATTTAGCGGTTTTTTAAGACACTAGCTATGTAGCTCACTTCCACCAGCATGGGAACTCTAGATGCTGCTCCCTCATCTCAATATTGGAATTTAATCAGCAGGAGCGCCCCCTCTCTGGGAGTGCGGGTGAGTAAGCCGCACGCTCTCTTATCAATTACAACGTCCGTTCGCTAGTGGAGTCCAGTCAATGCCTTCCACAGACGCAAACACACACACACAAACGTACTGCATAATGTCTGGGATCGGGGGAATTATTTTCGGTTGCACTTGACTCGTTTTCACTTGTCGCGTGGACGCAGGCCGCAGATTTCCAGGCAACTTTCTCGCCGCGGAGAGCGAAATTTTTAGGGTGATGATGGTGGGAGAGGCGGGGTGGGGGTAGTATGTACCGAGGGGAGTTTTGGGGAGTGCGTGGAACAGGAAACATTTTAATAGCCAGCCAAAATTTATTCTTTATGATCGCCAGAACGAACAGAGCACCGCTGAACACTTTCTCTTTATTGCGAAACGAGTTGCGCGGCATTTTCACGACCGGACTGGAATGAAACTGGACATCCTCGGAGAGGTACATAGCTATTGCCCACTTTTGTCTCTTCTTCGTTTTCTTCTTCTTCGATGTCGTCTTTTTCTTCCGCCTGCGTCTGCTCTTTCCGTGAGTGAAATACCCGTTAGTCCGCGGGTAGACAGCATTCGGGACACTTTGCAACACTGTAAAGGTGAGCATTTTCAAAATTATAATTTATATAATTTATTTATTTATTTGACTCTCTCGAGTTATTTAAACTAAACTAATTTAATTATAAAATACTTTATATTCTGTGTTTGTTTAAGAGTTTTCTTTTTAGCGGATTTTTTAATGCATATTTTTTTTGCAGCTATCCTTAACGGATATTTCATAGTCGTCTCCTCTTAGCGCTAATTCTTGTTTTCATTTCTTCCATTTATGTTTTGCTTTTTTTTTGTTCAGCCTTTTCTGTTAGTTGATGCTGCTTTTGGCGTCTGGTTTTTTGTTGGCCAGCCCAAAAAAGCGGCGCAACTTTCGTCGCAGCATTGCGTTGCGTTGCGATGCGTTAGCGCCCAGTTCCGGCTTCTACGGTGGTGGTGGCTCCTTCTCCTTCTCTTCTCCTTCTCTCTGCTCCGCACTCTCCTGTTGCCTTTCTTCGCCCCTCGCACGCTCTTTTCGCTCGCTCTTCTTACCTGGTTTAAGCGTAGTAGACGCACCGCCAAAGCGAAAAGCGACTTTTAATGCGCAAGCGAAACGAAATGGAATAAAGCAAAAGCAATTGGAGAAATGTCGCCTGCTGCAGCGCACTTAACTCCTTTGGCGGCGCTTGTCGTTGTTCACCCTACCTCCCTCTCTCTCTCTTATTCCCACACACACTCACTCTCTTTTTGGGCAGTTCCTGCTATCATGTATGTATGTGCGGCGTATGTGTGTGTGAATGAATGAAATCGCTAATCACGGGAATGATCAGTGGCCGAAGGCGATGGGAAAGGGATGGGAAATTTCCCATAACCATTAACCCGTATGTGCTTCCAACAAATATGTTTGACCCAATTTTGAATGTACTTTGATTGGGGGTTACTGAGGTCCTTTTTAGGATATTTTAAAGGTTCCTATAAGGAATACTTTGATTTAGGAAACTTTATATCTTATTTTGTAGCTTTCGAGACTTAAAAAGAAGAAACTGCAGATAGAAGAGGTGAAATCATTGGGTTTTTTCTTAAATAAATACATCTAAAAGCTTTTATTTATAACAATTTGAGGTAATTAATTGATTTACATTTTATTTACAGTAAAAATTATTAAATCAGTTAATAATTTCTTTAGAAACCTGATCAATTTCAATTTCCATCAATGAACTGACCATGGGAACCATTAAAGTAGCCTGATTTTTTTGTAAATTTCTTCGGTGAGACCCGAATATAAGATTGAGGGGAACTGAGTCACCGGAATGCGAGTGACACGCCCAAAAAGCCACACAGCCAGCAGGTGTTACAGGTGAGCTACAGGTGACAGTTAGTCAGTCAGTCAGTCAGTTAGGCAGGCAGGCAGACGGAATGTCTGGCGCGGCCTGGCAGTGAATTGGCTTGGAGTGGAGTGGAATGTCAAACGTTTATTTGCCGGTAATTAAATTTTGAAAATGATTTAAATTTCACCTAGCGAATATTTCAAATTGGTCTTAACACTTTCTTCTTCTCTGCCAAAGTTTAGCAGCAGCAGCAGCAGCAGCAGCCTCTGTGGCCAGAGGCCCACCCGCAAGCGCAAGTGGATGACCCACCACCTGGTCCCGCATCCTCCTCCGTTCTCCTCCTGCATGGAAGCAATCCGGCTGATTGCAGATTTGTTTTCTATTTGCAATTGATCGATGCGATGCTGGCTGGCTGGCCTGCCAACCAATAACAACAGCAGCAGCACCAGCAGCAACGACAGCCACAAAAAATTTAAAAAAAAAAACAAGAAAATAACGAAAAAAGTTAACATAAAAATTGAGCTGGACGTCCACGTCCACGTCCATGTCCGGTGGGTTCGTTAATGGCATTCCGAACTTGGGGATCACGCCGATGGATTATATGGCCAGCATTGGCCTGGGCCAACCAGACCAGCTTTCAGCTCGAACCAATCAAATTATTGACTTCATTTTGGCCAAAAGCTACACTTTATTAGCTAAGTTGTCACTGATGCCCTACATTCGAATTATAATATATTATTAATGGTACATGTACTATTAGTTATACATGTTTTATTTATTATAAATGTATTATTTATTATAAATGTATTATTATTATCCACTTAATATTGTCTGAAAGTAAGGCTACTAAACTCTCATTAGATTATCCTTTAAAATGGTGTTATACCAAGAGATTCTTCGGGAGAATTCCTCAATCTTCTCATTACTTTTAACTATTTACCAACTTATACATGTATCTGATATTGTAGATAATTTCTTCGGTGAAATTCTCCCATCTTCTCACTACTTAGCCACCTTTTAACTGTTTACCAACTTATATATAATATTATATTATACTGTAGATAATTTTCTACATAATTTACCATATTTTGTATATCTTTCAAAGAAATCCCACCATTGTTACCACTTAACTTATTACCTTAAGTTATTTTTCACATTTCTAGCTGCCCATTAAGATCTTGGTTAAATTAACTTTTACCCAGAGCATTTTTTTGGAGTGATTCTGCTGGAGTGGGTTGCCACCTCCTTCTCCTGCTCCACCTGGAGTGCGTGTACCACGGCGAGTGTGTGGGATTAGTTCAAGTGCAGTCGGTGCTCCACTCATAGCGGCACTTGGCGCATGATATACCGTAGATCTTGGGCTGCACTCACAGAAAATGTTGATACTTATAGCTATTTTTTGATATATAATTATTTGCTTTTAAACTAAGAGCAGGAAGCGCTAGAATTCTCAATTGGAAGTATTTTTAAAGAGTTAGAATTGGCGAACGTGAGCTATGTCTAGGAAGTTTAACAAATTCTTTAGGTTTTATTGTATTATATTATATTATATTTGGTATAATGGTACTATATCGTATTATATTATATTATATTTTGTATAATGGTACAAGTACCAGTTCTTTTAATCTAAGATCTTGATCTTCTAACTAGATCTTGTCGCAAATGGGGTGGTGGTAACGCACTTATGCTCTAAGTACTCTATCTTAACTAGATCTTGTCGCAAAAGGAATGCTGATAACGCACTTATGCTCTAAGTACTCTATCTTAACTAGATAACTAGTTAATCTGAACTAGATCTTGTCGCAATGCAGGATGCTGATAACGCACTTATGCTTATGCTTTGTGCTTTTGACTTATTTACTGCTTACCTTAAAGGCCCAAAAAATATAATTATATGTATTCCCTATGATATCTTCTGCTATTTTCTCCAAGTGTAGATCTTGGCTAGTTTCGCTAGCCGTTCAATTATGCAGCGACACACACACACCTATAGCAGAGTGGAAAATGGCCAAGGAGGTGGAGTTCGGAGGCCTCTGTGCGTGCCCTTCCCATGGCCACTATCCATCATCTGGCGGCGGACATCGGTCTCGTCGAGAGCCAAACATCTAACCCATCAAGTGGGTTCCGTTTTGTTTGCGCATGCGCCGCGCATTCAGCATTCGATATTTCACGATCGTCGTCGCCGGGGTTTTATGGCAATGGAATGAAAAAAAAACAAAAAAAAACAAAGATGGAAAAAAATATGAAAACGGGGGAGATGGTGCCCACTTCGTGCTGCTATTTGGTGGTCCGCGATTTTGTTTTCATTTGGAAAGTGGGTGTGTTTGTCTAGCTGTCCGAGCTGCGCCCCAGACTCCGGACTTCGGAGGGGGTTAACCAAGACTAGGGCCTGGGAATGTCCGTTTTTTTTTTTGGCGGGGGTCAAAGCCTCAAGTTCGAGGCTAGGAAATGTCTGAGGAATGTGTGTGTGTTTTTTTTTTGTTTTTGCCAAAGGAAAGTGATCTACGAGTGATGTGATCTTTCTAATATGAGGTCTTTTGTCCAGCGGGGGTTAAGTGGGAGTACAAGGAGTCAAATGGTTGTTTTTGTGGTAATTTATATTCACTTTAAAGGAAACCCCTTAAAAAGTTGTAACTTTGCTTTAAAATAAGTGAAAAAAATTACTAAAATTACTATTAAATTACTAAAATTACTAAAATAGTTGAGGAAACAAAGAAAGTAATCAATTATTTGGAATAGGAATTGTTAAGAAGCCTCTTGGACTCCATTTAAGTATATATTCCTAATCAGCATTACCAGGCGAGTCGATTTAGCCATGTCCGTCTGTCCGCCTGTCCGCCTGTGTGTCCGTCTGTCCGTCAGTGTGAAACTTGTAACTTGTAGCTTTCTTACTTGTTCAGCTTTACTTTTTAATCCAAAAACGATCAGTTCGATATTTTGCCAAGATCCGAAGCTAAATAGTTCTTGCATTTATTTTTCTAAGGATCCATTTCATATGTTTTTCCCGATTATTTATCTCATTTCGAATAAGTTTGGATTTCTCGTTATTTCCCTTGGTAAGTTACCCTTATTTTTTTGTATCGATATGAAAGTTCTTCGGCTGGACAAACCCAAACCCAAACCAAAAAAAAAACTTTCATGACGAGAATGTGTAGCTCAAAAGTATCGAAAAGTGTTTAATTTTTTTTTTTGCGGCGGAACTTTCATAACCAAAGAGCAACCAAGCCAAGCGAAGTCAAAGCCGACCATCCATCCATCTATCCAAAGCGGTGGTCCGCACCTGAGATTCCATTCGATTGCCAGGATGGCCGCGGGCCATCGAGAGATATCTCAGATATTTTTTTTTTTTTGGTTCCCCCCCGGATACCGGGATACTTGGTTACTTGGTTACATGACGAGATACTCGCAGATACAGATACTTGCATGCGTGTGCCGCTGGCTTAGATACAACGAATTGTATGAGCCGGGCCCGAAATCGAATGGGATCTCGATTTTTGGTATCGAAATGGTAGATCGATCTCCGTGGGCGATGGCGGTGCGTGGTGAGGGGGCTGCCTTGGACTGGTTCCGTCGAAGAATCTTTTTTTCGACAGCGGCTAATTGACTTTCAATGTTGTTTTATTTTTCGTTTCGTTTCGTTTAATTTTTACTTTACTTTGAGAGCGTTGTCGAGGCGAGAAAGTGAAATTGATAGGCAGACAAGTGGCTTTCGGTTGCCGAGGAAGATGGGGCTGACAGGGGGGAGGCTTTATGCCGGAATGGGATTCTAAACAGACGCTTTCTAAGTCCCTTAACCTCACTCCCTGCGAAAGCATGACGTGGCATCTACAGAAATTACAGCAAACAAAAAAAAGTTCAGCATAAATATTACATTCTTACGATTAATATTTTAAAGAAATATTTAATGTTCATGTCCGTCTGTGTGTCCGTCTGTCCGTCCGTTTGTCCGTCAGTCTGTCCGTCCGTCTGTCCGTCCATCTGTCCGTCCGTCCGTCTGTCCGTCTGTCCGTCTGTTGTCCGTGTGATACTTGTAACTTGCAACTTTCTTACTTGTTAAGCTTTACTTTTAATACTTTACTTTAAATATTTAAAATATTAATGAAATAGTAATAACTTAAAATATTTCCTATACAAATCAACTCTTTAAATTATATTTTCTTAAGGATTTATGATTTATTCTTTTGCCTTCTTTGGAACCTTCTCTTTTTACAATTCTGTTAACAAACTTAACTCCAGTTTAAATATAATTCCATCGATAGTTGAAATATTAATTAAATTGGCATTCTTTCGCTTTCATTCTTTCCACTTATGTTTAATATTTTATATAAAAATGAAACGAATTTAGTCAGCATTTTTTTCAGTGTAACTCTAACCCAATTCTTCTCCCTTGGGTGGCGGCGGCTCTTCTCTCGATATTTCCACACCCACAGCGGACAAGAAGACGCGACAAAAAGTGTCTTCTCATGGCTTAATGGCAGTCGTTGCTACTGTTTGCTGTGGCTGCTGCTGTTGCTGCCACATGTTGCAGTTGCACTTTGTTTTTGCTGGCGGCGTTTTCACTTTGTTCGAGATCTGCCGTTGCCACCTTGTGTAGCCCTCGGAAAACTGGACAAATGGCCGAAAGGTTACCGCAATACACACTCGAAAAATAATTAACTAATAATTAATAATTAACTATTAAATCCATATAGAAAAGTTTAAAGGAAAATATTAGTCAGGCTATATAAATCTAAATAGAAAAGTTTAAAGAAAATATTACTCAGGCTTAGAGGGTAATCTTTGAAGTTAGGAATGGAAGTTGTTGCATAAAAAGCATAAAAATGAAATAGGATTTATCTGTTCGTAAAACAATAATCATAAAATCAATAATACTTCAAATTTCCTGTGTTTATTTTCCACTTAATTTGTGGCTGCCTTTAGGCAACTCTTTCTTGTATTTAATGTAAATATAATAAATATATTATCCAAGTTACAAGCTTTAACCAAGAAAGAGTCTCATTACTCTAACTGGAGAATAGAATATACGAGTATATTCCCCTTAAAAACCTCCACACAATGCCTAATAATTTCCATAATTTCCCCCCAAATAAATGTGTTTATTATATATAATTTTTTTTGAGTGCAGGAAGAGACTGCAACTGCTGCTATAACGACAGATGACAAACGCAGGCAGTTTTGCCGGCGATGATGAAGTGTCAATGCAATGAAAACTAAACCAATAAATTGTGAGAGCGACCCAAATAGTTGGCTAGAAACCGGCGTGGCGAAGAGGATTTCGGTTCGGTGTCCGGGAGTGGGAAAATTTCCGTCAAAAAAAAAAAAAAAAACAAACCGTAGTAATATCCCGATGGACAGGCGGGACCCAGCCAGACCTTATTTTTTGTTGTTTGGTTTTTGTTTTTTTCTCATATATAGCCGCCGCATATGGTCAAAAGTGATCGCTCCGTTACAACTTGCCAACTTCCCCCTTTATAAAAGTTGTGAGAAATTGAAGCGCAATTCAAGTCGGACGGACGGACGGATGGTGAAAGTAACAAGATACTTTTAATAAGACATCTTGCGACGCCGCTTAAGATGCGTGCGGCGTGCGACAAAAGCCGCAAGTATCTGCTGAGAGGCTGCCTGCCGTCTGCCCTTCTCCTTTACGTAAATTGCAGATTCTTCGTTCTTCAGTCTCCATTCTCCATTCTCCATTCTTCTGGGATCTCTGTTCTTCAGGTTTTAGAATAGCCAAGCCAAGCCAAGCTAAAGCCAGGCCGGTCTCGGTTCGGCTGCATGCAAAAAACCGCCAGAGTAATTGACCAAGTTAGCAGACGATGCCGACAACGTTGGCCGGGTAGACTGGCTGGCGCGTGTTACTTAATGTGCTTAATGTGCCCCGTCGCCTTCCCCCTCCCTCCCCCTCGCTCCGCCCCACAAAAACCAATAGACGATCAAATCGAACCAGATAGCTTTCTGGTGGCGGAACCGGAGCGCCGAGCAGCGCTCCTTTAGCCAAAAGTACGCCAGCTTCCAAGTCTAGTCGCGATCGAAATTACTCCAATTTCGAAACGAGTCTTTTTGGTCATATTTAGCAAACAGGAATCGCGAGGAGATGGAGCTGAAGATGGAGACGGAGACCATGGCCATGGCCAATGGCGGCGGCGGCGGCGGCGGCGCCTCTAAAAACTCAAAACTGCAAAGTGGAATTGAAATGGCGATGAAATGCCCGGCCTCGACTTCACCACCGTGCACAGTGGGATCGTTAACGGTACAAATCAGTTAAAATCTAACTTTGAATTTATGCCAAAAAGGAATAGTATTAATAATAAAAATAAAACTAAAACAGAATCCATTTCAATGTAATTCTATGAAATAATCGATTTTAAATCGATTTTTATCAAAGTTGTACCAGCTCTAATTGCTAATTAAAGCAATATGAATATATTTCATAAATTACTTTGCATAAATTGCTCTTTAAGGTGTTACTTATCGATTATAGACGATATTTTTCCAGATTTAAATGATAAATAACTCATTGGAATATCTTTTGATACAACTCTGTAAACAAGATAACAAAGAGCAGGTTGTGTATCGATTACAATGGATATTTTTGTAGTTATAATTAATAATAAGGCATTGCAAATATATATTTCCATTAATAGCTGTTGTTTATCAATTAATGTAGCTGCGAGATTGAATTGATAATAAATTATAACGAATATATTTCCAGAAATCAATCTTAGAATGATAATATTAAGGGTAGTGTCCCATGAAATCCATGAAACTAGATCTAACAATAAAAATAAACTATGTATATAAAACTGT
>JAEIIG010010824.1:0-13565 GCA_018904695.1 Drosophila parvula | reverse complement strand
CGACGTAAAATCGTCGGTCCCTTGAAAGTCGCTATAACCGGACTCTACTGTATATAGTTTCGTTTATGAAACATATTTTAATAGTATTTCGTAATTATAAAAAAAAAGAACCCAAAGCTATCTAAAACCCATAAACCCGACTGTTTCCACAAATTCGAGGGTTCGCCCAAAATTTCGTTTGTTCCCTTTTGAAGAGGGCCCCCAAAAGCAGGACACACGTGTGCGTGTAAGGGTGTGTGTGTGTGGGGCAGGGAAGGAGATCCATTCTTTTTTTTTTTTTTGTGTTCCGTGGTGTGTGCGTGTGTGTACGATTATCGGTCGCCCGTTGCTTGTTACACGTCTAATCTGTTAAATCCTGTTTACCAAGATTACAAATCAATTGTGGCCAGGAAATAAAAACACATGCGGTTCCATAGCCCCCCAAGACCGGTTCCGTCTCATCCAAAATACTCCAAGCCACGCCCCCGCCACCCTGTTCTTTAGTTTGTTGTTGCTCTATCAGTGACGAGGGTATATTGTGGCGTTCCGAAAAAAGGGGGAAGTACCCTTAGACATTTCCCCCCCCCCGGCATCGGTGAGCCTTGAAAAATGGCCAAGATCATTTTTTATGGGTAATTTGTTTGTGGTCTCTATAAATAGAAAGTTATGCGTGTTTTAGATTTGCATATGCGTCCATGAAAAAGGTTAGTTAGTATTTATTTATATCATTATATGTTTACTCATTACATATATTTATATTTATTTAAATAATTATATGTTTATTCCTTACATATAATGATATAAATAAATATTAGTTATTAAGATACTGTTATAAAATATTCCTATAAGATACTAGGTATTAAGATACTCCCATTAAATAACTATGTAAGTAATATTCTAGTTATTAGGATACTGCAACAATTTTATTTTTATAAAGCTTTCTTATTTTTTGAGAGTTTTAAGAACTTCCTGGCTTATCCTGGTCATAAATATTATTTTCTAAGCTGTAGGAAATCAAGTTTACTTTTATAATAATCTTCTTGAGTCAGGCATGTGCCTACCAATCCCTAAAAATATTAAATTTGTTACATTTCCTTAAAAATATTATATATTCTAGTTTCTTTAATTTAATTACATTTATTCCAGCTTCAAGTGACTCTTATAATTACTCCCGATTATCCTATACTCACCGAATATATTTCCTTAATACCAAATATATGTAAGTAATAACTTATTCCGTATTATTTGAGTTTCGAGGACCTGCTGATTTATTTATTTACCCATAAATATCCCTTAGTTGAGTGTAGGAAATCCAGCTTTCCGTCAACTCGGCTTCTGTTTTTATAATTATTGTCTTGAGCCATGCATGCATGTGCCTTCGATTAGCACCTACTAACCCTCACCAGCCCTCGGAATGGTCTCCCATTCCCATTCTCGTGACACAAAGAAAGACCCTTCCATATCAATGACACTTTTTTCCATGTTGTTTTCTCTCCCTTGCCAACAAAGAAATTGTTGGTTTTGGTTTTGGTTTCGGTTTCGGGTTTGGTTTCGTTTTTCGGTACTGACATCTCTTAGGCGGGGCAGGGCGTGGTAAAGGGGGTTGGATTTGGAGAAAAGGCGCTGGATATACATACATACATATATAAATATATATATATTTGTATATAGGGGTGGGGGGGATTGTGTTGGTGACTATAATTGATGTTATCAAAATATTGTTTGTGGCGTAATTTATCAATAAACACCAATCGAGTGGAAATAATTTGATTATGCTTGATTTGCTTTTGAGGCATATTTGTGGTGTAAACAGTAAAGTCCTCACTCCCCCCTACACCCACCAAGCACATATACTATATATATATATATATATATATTAACATATAGAAGGGAAGGCGGATATAAAAAAAATCCCCTTTCATTGACTTAATGCGCATAATTTATGCGACTTTAAAGCTTTGCCCATTAATTAGCTGTTAATCAACACTGGCCAACACATAAAAGTTAACCAACTTGATATTTAATTGTCAATTTGTGCTCGGTGGCCGGTGGCCGGTTGGCGGTGCGCGGTTCGCTCCAATGATTTTTCGCGCTTCCGAGCTTCCCCAGCTAACCCCAGACTTGCCCGCCAAATCGCTGGCCATGTAAAGTGTTAATAATGGGATTAAATCCGCGCACACACATCGCTTATTATATCTACATGTGTTTAATTGCTAATCCTGCAAAATTAATGAGCGGCTGAGCGACCGAAAATCCTCAAAGTATGCTTTTGCACGCTCATGTATAAGCTTGCAAATATTTAATCTAATTTGGAAACGGTCTCATCAATTCAATAGAATTTCAATTGCAGTCGATTAATGGCAGTGGGTCTCGGAACATAACTAAATATGTACATACGATATATCTTTTCAAGCTTATCCTAAATTTTAATTAAAGTTAATTAGTTAAAGTTGTTGCAAAGTACTGTTTCTAGATAGAGAATTGTAAATATAAAGAATAAAAATATAAATGTTGCTACCGAAAGGTACTTTCAACTAGGGATGTCTATCGAGATGGAAAGTCCCATATAATATATCGATAAAAAAATCGCTTTCAATATCTTATCGAAAATATCGTAAGGTGTGATATATTGAAAATTAAAATACTGAAAAATCAAACATTTAATGGTAATATCAATATTTTCTTTATTATTACAAATATATCTAAAAATTGTATTTAATGTATATGATTGTAACCTATTTTAATGAAGATATCTTAAGAACTACATATTATATACCTTTTATATTTTCGTCATTGGTAGTTTACATTAAATTTAGTCTTTTCTTCGGCATAGTTAATGTATACGACTAAAGATCTTGTAAATCAAACCGAATATTGACTTATCACACATATATATATCGAAACGATAAAATATGTATCAATTTGTATATCGGCCTTATAGTCACATGGCGATACAGCCTAAATATATATCGATATTTTCTGCCATCCCTAATAGCACACATCGACCCTGTACTTGTGTAGCCTGCAAAGCAACTTCATTGATAAATAATTTGTATGCTTTTTATTATACAATTAAAGAAAGCTGTTTATTTTAATATTTTTATATAAGTATAAACTATAAGGTATGCAGGTATAAGGTGTTTATTTAAACTTAGTCCCTACCTATTTAGTATGCCTTGAAAGATTACAGAAATATATTTCTGAGTGCTAATTTTTAACCATAACGAAGTCCGATTTATTATTCTCCCCCGAAAGTAATGCATTTTGTTTTTGCCAGTGCAGTCTAGTTTTAGAATTAAAAGTCATGTCCATTTCTGAGAACCTCTTGATGTTTATTTCCAGGCAAAATTCGTATGTTTATGTCCTTTACAACGCGCATACTTAATTTTCAGCTTTTCAGGTTTTTATTTTTTTTTTTTTTTGTTTTTTTTGGTTTGCTTTACGACAGCTCTCAGATTTGTTGGCTTAAGTTTCTGTGTCTAACTCCTGTCTGCGATAGAGACAGACAGACACGGAGAAGAAAGGGAGAGAGAGAGACACACGTGACTAACGCTTTATTACCATTTTTCTTCATTAATTTAATTTTTTCGTCTGCAGTAAACTGCTTTCGTATGCAATTTTATTGTACTTTTGAACTCGTGCCTGCTGCGCTCTGTTGTTGTTACGTTTTCCACAGTTTTCCACAACCCTCCACCCTCCCCACATCCCTCTCGACTGGGATCTTTGCTCCTGTTAATCCAGGAGACTCCTCTGCTGGCAAAAAAGGAAAAACAAGGCAAGTCCTGATGCTGCTGCTGGTGCTGTTGTTTTTATTTTTTATTGCCGCGCAAAAATACAAGTTTGACTGCCTCGGCAATTGTTTTTGGCATTGTGTGTGCTGTGTGTTGTGTGTTCCGTGGCATTACCCTATTTACTGGGTATCAAAAGTATCCCAAAAATGAGCGATATATCTTCATTCAATTGATTCAAATTGTGTTCTTATTATTTGCATTATTTGCTCTACAAGAAAATCAAATTGTTTTTCGTTAAAATTCGAGAACAATTGGAATTGAATTAATGAAATTAAACCGAAACCTGCCATATGCTGGTCCAAAGTGTAGTCTACTTTTCTGCGTTAGTTGTTTGTTTTTATTGTCCTTATGCCGTACATCGTCCCTGTATTTGCCAGGACCCGCCAGTGCGCTTTGTGGGGCTTTTGTTTCGCTTTGGCTTTGCAGTTTCCGCTTTGTGTCGGGTTTTTCACCGAATGCGAGAAAGAGAAGTGGATACAGAGAGAGAGCGAGAGAGAGGGAGTTTTCCTTTGCCAGTTGGGTTTTCTATGCTGGCAAATTGTTTGCATTATTTATGGCATATTTTCGAAGATTTATAATGGAGTCGCAGTCTCCCGCTCTCTCTCCAGCCGACCCAATCATATATTAATGAATATTGGCCAGGCCGGCCTCCTTATTATATATTCGATCAAATGATTTCCCCTGATTTCTTTGAGTTTCATTCTGTCCTGCCTTATATTTGATTTTATTCCGCTTTTTTTTTTTTGTATATATTTTCCAACGTCTTTGACTTGATTTCTTGTTTTTTTTTCGTTTTTTTGTTGCCAACTACTGCCTCTCGCTTTTGATGAAAGTTTCGTTGTTTGGGCCAAGTGTTTGGCTATTTTCGGGTCTCCTCTTGCTGTTTGAAAACTTCCTACTTTTTCACATTTTACGAGCAATTAAGCGAAAGATGGCAAAGTACTTGGCCAAAAAAGTGTGTCCATACACTGAGAATAGACGTTGAGAAAGTGGGTCATGAAAGTATTATTTTTTAAGGGGTTTATTAAAAAATTTGATAAAACGAAATAAAAAGCTGGTAGATAATTTGTTCATTTGTCGTAATAAATTATTACCTTTAATTTCTATTTAAAATTTATTTTACTTAACAAAGGTAATAGTATTTTATAAATAATAAGAAATATATAATAATATATAATAAATTAATAGTATTTAGCTACTCGAGAGCGAATTTCAGTTGGAAGTCTATGCGCTGCGTACATTGTCCGTCCGCCCGTCTGTCCGTCTGTCCGTCTGTCCGCCTGTCCGTCTGTCCGTCTGTCCGTCTGTCTGTCCGTCTGTTCGTCCGTGTCAGAGACTATAGAGCTAAAGCTACCAAATTTGGTGACAACATTGAAATCTGTTGCCTTAGAATTTAGCCACACCCACTTCTGCCCTGGAAAATAATGCGTATAACTAGAAGGTATAGTGATTTATACGGTATAAATTTAAAAACATATACATAAAATAAATTTGAAAATTTGAATTTAATCGAATAATTAACACAGGAGTTATTAAGCAATAAAGTTTATTTTTATTTAGAATTACTGCAACAACAACATTTGTGTTGGCAGCACCATGTTCAACATGTTCCCAGCAACATTTGTCCTTATTTGCGTGTTGCGCAACATGTTCCTAGGCATATTTTGTCGTCATTTGTAAATATTTTGTTCAAACACATACGATTGTATGTTGTTTAATTTTTTATTAAATAAGCAAAATGAGTTAAAAGTGTATTTGTAACTAGAAGCAACTTTGTTAAATATATAAAAACATTAAATCAAAAAAGGAGACAATATTACAAGCTGAAGTTGATGTTTCTTTATAAAAAAACCACAATATTTCCTAAATAAATTCCTTGTTTTCATTTTTAATTTTCCATTTTTTATAATCGAACTTTGGTTATATAATTTATTTGTTTTCTTTTTTTTATGCATTTAAAAATGTGATGTACATTTTATTTTAAGCCTTAATTGAAAATAGATGTAGGAGACCGACTCAAGGCAGTGTTGATTTTTCCTATGTGCATATATATTAATGTGGAAAAGTTGCCTAGGTTGCCAGTGTCCCGCTCCCTCCCCTAATATCCTCTCCTTCACACAATCATAAATATTTTAATATGCTCAAAGGTTGTGTGTGTGTTGCGGATGTGTGTGCGGGTGTGTGTGCGAGTGTACGTCACTGGAGCAGGCATCAAAGTTTTAACCACATGCTAGCAACTATTTTCACTTACCCATCCCCCCGGCCGATTCCTACCGATTTTCCCGCTGCATTTTCCACCATCCTTTGCCCTCGGACCGCTCGGCGCCGGCAGAATGCAAAAAGTTAATTAATAAAACATCAAAAAGTTCTACGTTTTTGTGTTACAATAAACTTTATATAAACTCCATGCATTTTACGCTCTTAAGCGGACCGTCGGACGGTCTAACAAAAATAACAGAAACAACTGAAAATAACGGATGCAATAAAAGCAACAAAAAAATAAGAAAAGTAACAAGATACCAAACGGAGGAAAACCCTTGGCCGAAGCTCAGAATACCCTAATAATACAAAATATTGAGATTTAATATTTAAGAGATATTTAAGGAAGATCTAAGGAAGATTTAAGGATCTTAAAAAGAAGTCTACTTGAAATAAATAACAAATAATCACATACTCGCTTTCAAAATTGTAAATGAATTATTTCTTTACTTCAAATTAATATATAATTTATATTTCCTATTTAAATAATACCTGTAATATATAATATTTTAATATTTATATTTTTTTGGTGGTCATTATAATAGTTAGCCAAGTTTAAATACCTTTTGCCAAGCCACTGAACCAACAACCAGCAACGACAACAAAGTCAAGAGCTGCAAGAACAACAACCTTTAGCGTTGACTTTGACGTTGCCCGAAAACTGTCTAAAAATCACAACAACAAAAGCAACAAACATTTAAATAGTTTAGTTAACATTTTGCGAGGGGGGGGGGGAGGGTGTGGCAAGGCAACAACGTTCGAAATTTTCGATTTCTGTTTTGCCCAAGTTAAATGAAAGTTCACTTTGGGGAGCCATAACCGAAGGTTTCTCCTTTAATTACGCCGGCTGGCTGCATTCACTTATTTCAAAATATTATTTACAACAAAACAAAAAAACGAATTTAAACATATAATTATTGGAGAGAGGAATTAAAAAGGTTTCTGCTTAAAATATAAAATACCCAGCTTGCCCCAGAAAATATCTCCTGTAATGCCAATTTAATCAGCATTCCAGGTGGCTAATATTTGGATTATAAACTGTGAGAGGAGCCACCTAATTTAAAAGCATTTAATAAACAGTTTACATTGCATTGAACAACCTTTTGAAGAGGGAATATTAATGTGGCAATTTAATGGGGAATCCTCTCAACGCCGCTAATAAATGCTAACCATAAAACATTCGAAAATGAAATTTAGCACTCGGACTGTTTTAAATTTTTTGCGTGCAAAATAATTTTCACGTACAAGTCGTAAATTTGTTGGTACGTTTCGAGTGCCATCCCTGGCATCTACATAAGGAAAAATAAAAAACTTAAAACCCAAAATTTAGATGATTAAAAAATGATTTATTTTTTTACATTAGATTCTAGTTATTAATTCTTATTTCCTCAAAGAACATGAAGTTTTTAAAGTAATAAATTAGATATTTCTTTTCATTGTTGCTTTGCTTTTTTCTTCAGTGGGGACTCCAGGATTCCAGGAATTTGGAGATGGGGGCTATTATTTTTTTTTTTTTTTTTTGGTTTTGGAAAGCCACTGCAACTGGTTTATTTGCGACATCGAAACTTTCGCCAGTCGAAAAAGTTTGTGCAGCGTTTTCTGCTGCTCCTGCCACGGCCACTGCTGCCCCGTTCTGCTGCCACCAATTGCAGCATGGCAGCATCCCTCTGGCAGTGGCTGTGGCAGCTTTAATTGGAGTCCGACTGGGCATTTAATTGGACTGTGATTTGTGGTGCGCATCGCCAACGTATCAATAACATGCTGCAAAATGTTTAAAAAGCCAAAAAAAAAATATATCTACTATATGTACATAGAAAGGAGGATGTGCGGATAGGATGGACACGATCTGGCTGGATGGAGTGTCAAATTCAGATTCAAATGAAAATACCCATTACCGAGATATCGATACCCTAGCATGGATAGGTTAACATATACCCTTTAGCCAGAATACCTCTTAGATAAGTCATTTAACTTAAGCTTAAGTTACATTGAGCAAAAGATTGTTCTTCCAGGATATGCATCTGGCATATCCTTTCTCGAATTTGATATGCACCTTGAATATTTCACTGCTGGGTATTGAATTTAAAGAGAAGAGCCCGTGCAAAAATTATGCGGGCAGTTGTGTCGGAACTGTTTTTAGGGGCAGTAATGGCCACAGGCCCCACTCTTCTTGTCGGTTTTTCAAACTCGCTTTGTGGTTGAACCACAGAAACCGCACCGGTAGTTCAACCAGAAGACCTGCCAACTCTACATCCATCTGGCAGCCATATGGGAGCACATGACCCGACCCTCTACCTGCCCGACACCCGGCCCGACCTTGGGACTGACTGGGGACTGAGGCTTCCCGGACTAACTTCAAATCGGATGCCAATTAATTCCTTGGCATTCTACGAAAATTAATAAATTTGCGGTAGATTTTCTTGATGCCTGTGGCAGCTGCCAATGCCATGGGTGTGGATATAATGACAATAATTAGTGGCGGATGGCGGTGGCTATAGTTTGTTTTTAATAGAAACATAGTTGCCTTTTTTTTTTTGTTAATTTTAGCTTACTGGAAGGCAGACTAAAAAGGACAGTATTTTAATTATATTTAATTACTTATATATTTTTTGATTTATTTATTCCACCAATGGATGTGGCTCTTTTTAAGAATAATTTAAATTAAGTTATAAAAGTCTTGTTACATTCCGTATTTAAATAAGAGCTCATAGTTAGTTCTTGTAAAACTTTTAAGGTTTATTTTTATTTATTTATTCTATACCCTTGCACAGGGTATTGCAATTTTGTCATTAGATTGGCAACGTATTCAAGAAGGGATCTCTTACCGCATAAGGTATATACATATGTTCTTGAGCATCGCCAGCCGCGTCGATCTAGCAATGTCGATCAGTATGTCCGTCTGTCTGTCCGTGCGACCGTGCATTTGCCTGTCTGTCCGTGTTTTCTTTCTGTCCGTTTGTCCGTCTGTCTATCTGCCTGTCTGTCCGGGTATCTCTCTGTCTGTTTGTCCGTTTGGCTCTCTGTCCGTTTGTCCGTCTGTCCGTCCGCCTGTTCATCTGCCTGTCCGTCTGTCTCCCTGTCCGTATGTCCGTCTGTCTGTCCGTCCGCCTGTTCATCTGCCTCTCTGTCCGTGTGTCCTTCTGTCCGTTTGTCCGTCTGTTTATCCGCCTGTCTGTTCGTCTGTCGTCTGTCTGTTTGAGCGCCTGCCCTTTTTTCGGTTTCTACGCAAACTAGCCTCTCAGTTTATCAGATATTGGGCTGAAATTTTCAGCTTAGTCTTATTTCTTTTGCAAGCAGTATATATAGTATGTCGTACCGCCAAAAATCGGACCACTATATCTATAGACTTAATTGGCATATTCTGCAATATATTTCTTGGTTCGCTTTCCTTACTTGTGATACTTATTTTGTATGTGTAAAGGAATAGTTTAATGTTACCTCGTTACCCTTCTTTTCAGTTTACAGAGCTTTAGATTAAACATATGTACATCCTATCTAATTTATTCTTAAATTTTAAATTCAATTCTTTTCTTGGTTTAAAAAATACCTCTTAAATGCTTTAATTTGTATTTCAACCATTTAGTACATCCAGATTTCACTGCCTACGCTCATAAATATTGCATTCGAATTAATTGCTCTACTGTTAATGTTGGCTAACTACGCCCCCCCCGAATTCCCCACTTATTTTCCATTCTTTTCTGCAGTGTGCGTGTGTTTGATTGAGGGATTTGCGGCGGCTTTTGTGAGCAGAGAGCCGGCAGAGAAAGAGAGTTTTACCTCCCCCCCCAGGGGTCCTCACTGCGTGGGGTTAGGGCAGTGTGGGGTTAATACTGGCCTGCGGCGCACAACTCACCGGTTGCACCTCGCCAAAAGATTAAATCATATTTAGCACAATGAGCCACGACGAGCGGCGTTGGTCCCGGGGATGAATGGGGCCTGAGATTGTTTCAATATTTGCCAGTCGTTTATTTTGCGCTAATTTAAAACTAACATTATAAATATTGATGGGGCTGGGGGGTGGCAGCTGCCTGGATTCTGGAGTCTGGAGTGGGAAACAATCCCCCTACCCTCCCGCGAGCACTTCTAATGCGAGTCGAAAGCGAAAGGAAAAGTATGACATGCCCCCTGTGGCCTTTACGCAGCCACTGGGTTCACTGACTGACTACGGGCGCCCCCAGTCCCCCAGTTCCCCGGCTCCCGCCATGGGAGAATATCTGTCATGGTCGGGCGGTTTTAATAAGCCTACACTGAACGAAATCGACAAGGAACTGTACACAAAAAAAAAAAAATACAATGAAAAATAATAGAGAAAAATATTGAGATTGTTTGAATTTTAGATATGTGTTAAAAAAAATTATAATAATCTTAAATTTATATTTTTCATTTAAATGAATGTCGTTTTTATAAATTTTATTTATAAATATAATATCTATAGCCATTACTTTGATATAAGTATATATATTATGAGAGCTTTATATAAATAAAAATATCTATATACTATTGAAAATATCTTAAATATTGATCGTCGCCATTGCTCAACATCATTGGTAGCTCATAACTTTAATTATTTGTTAGCTCTTTATAAATAAATAAATAAATCTTAAATATTGATATATCGAAATTTTAAATAACAAAGAATACGTTATTTAACTAATTTAATCAATTATTTGTTTATATTATTATAAACGAATATTTTTATTTATTGTTCTTTTTTTATATTTCCGATTATATTGGTCAGATATATAGAATATTTATTTATCGCACATATGTATGTATATCGTAACGTTTTAATATCGATTTTTGCCTCAAATATTTATACAGTATTGATATACCGATATTTTCTGCCTTCCCTGCCCTGATATAATAAGCGAACACGATAGAATAAATGCTGGGGCTCAAGTTTAGATTTTAAATCGATAAGTTATCGAAAGATTAAGGATTGTAGGTAAGACATCATAGAAGCCCAAGATATATTACTCTATTTACTTCAAATTATATTGTAGATAACAATTTGTTGTCATATAAGATTATTATTTGGACGTTGATGCACTACGGTCAGTACACTCAAGTGGCCTTTGCGACAACAAGCACGTGCTTGTTAGGGTTAGGTGTTAGTAGGTGTGATAAGAGAAAGTATAGGTAAAGTTAGCGAGGAAATATAAACAATAGATATTCCTATTTGCGTTCTATCAATTTGGATATTAATAATATTACTGATATTTCCATTTAATATATCGCTATTATAGCGTTTTAATTAGGCTTCTTGGCTGATTTCTTGCAGTGTACTTAAACGTCTTGCCGGCTGGCAAACATTTGCCGTTCGCTTAGTTAACGGCCTGCCACAGGTAACCGTAACGGTAGCCGAACATGGCTGAGTGCCCCTGACGCGGAGCGGTGCGAATTAAGCGCAAACAAACAGGCGCCTGCCACGCCCCCACCCAGACCACCAAACGCTCACGCCCATGGCCTCCCAGAGACCCATCAAATACACGCGTTCCCGGTATTTGGTAAGTCAGAGTTGCCCAAAACGGAAGCGGAAAATAGCGGCAATTCATAGATGATATCCTTCAATACTTTGTTTTAACGCATTTTTCCTTTATTTAGCTGAAGAATTGCTTAAATTAGAGATGAATTTAATTCCTAAAAAATATAGCCACCTTTGAAAAAATTGCTTGGATCTTTGGATTTAGCGGGAATGTAGCTAATCTGTCAACACGGTGCGAAATGGCGAGCAGGAGTTAAGGAGCGCTCCCGGGTCCCACGGCAATTGGTTCACCGCTTTTGCTATCATTTTCAACAACTGTTACAAAGAGCCAAGCAGCACCCAAGGAGATACCGGGCCTTGGGTGGAAATATGTGGGTGGCGCTGACCTAACTGGAACACTCGATCAGTGGGTTACCCAGTATTTCGAGAGATTTGGCCAAGAACCCCTGCAAATATGGTGATTTTATCTAGCTAAAAACTCTCATAGATCCGTGGTAGGATCTAAGGATAAATACTAGTACTTAAAAAGGAAAAAGTAGTTGTAAAAGTATCCAAGTGAGTTAGAAAATTAAAAAGAGAGGGTGAAACCCATTGACCTATTGAAACAGTTAAGGCTTGAGAAGCCATGATTCGTGAGTGGCCAAAAGAGTCCAAACAGTAGCCCAGTAGTTCCCATTCCCCTCTTCCAGCTCTCTTTTCGCACTTTTCCCCGCACGCTTTTCCTTTTTCCTGCGTGGGCGCGAGTTGCGATGATTGATGACAATGTTGGGTAGTCGCTTATCCCGCTTTTCCACCCACCACAGTCGTGTCCTTCGGTCCAGGCCTGCCCTTCAACACAGAAAAGAAAATTGGACCACACAAAGTTTGGGTCTTGAATTTTAAAGGATGGTAAGGATGGCATTATTGTTGTCTTTATCGGTATATTTATATTAAATATGATATATATTTATATTTATATTGAATAATATATATATATTTTTATTTATATTGAATAATATACATATATAAATTTTTATTTATTTATTGAAATTTAATATCTGAAGCAAAGAAACATTGTATTCATAGTTTTTGTTTGTAAATTCAACAGTTTATATCTTTATAGTTGATGGTAAAATGATAACCATTTAATTATTATTATTAATTCTAAACTTTCTTAATTATTTAATTTATTTTACAATTTTTAATATATTTATTTTAGTGCACCTTAGGCCGCCCTTCCCCTTTTTTCCGGCTCCCCCCCGGGAAGCACGCAGAAGAACCGTTACGTTTTGGGGCACACCTGCTAAGTTTCGTTATGGCTGTTGTTGTTATTCCTTTTACTTTTCTGATTTGTATGGATTTCCGACTCGCTTTTTCCCCTTTTCACATCCCCGCCCCACTCCCCCTCGGTTTCTTTCCGCATTTCGCGTGGGTTTTTTTTTTTTCTTTCTAATGTTTATTTCATTTTGGTTATGCCTCTGTCTTTTTGGTTTCAGTTTCAGCCGGCGAAACATATGTAAAATTCATAAAGCGACGGGGCAACTTTTCCCTTTTCGAGTTGAAGGACTTCCCCCCGTTTATGCCCCCACAAAAATTCCTCCACGGAACATCAGGCAAACATTTTAGCCATGGCCAAGGCAAATACAAACGGCAAAGATGACTCCTTTCTCGGCCAGTTTTTCCACTGCTTTTCTTTTTTTTTTTTCCTTTTTTTCCTTGGCTCGTGTGTCCAGCATCCAGTGTGTGACACGCTTGCTTTTGACGCAGGCACGCATTCAATGCACGCATGGCCACACTGGCAAAAAGTGTGGCTGTGTGTAATTATCATGCAGCTTTGCTTGAATAAAGGTTATTAAAGTATTTTTGATGAATAAACTGATGTAAAAAGCTTAAACAAAAACAATAACTACTAATTATATATTTGTTTTACTAAATATATATTTTTTTGTATTAATTTATTTGTTATTCAATTAATTATAACGAAGAAAAACCGTTCAATCCATTGTTCTTATATTTAAGATTAATAATATCTCCTAATATACAATACTTTAGGAAAGATTTAAAGATAAATT
>JAEIIG010010819.1:0-17655 GCA_018904695.1 Drosophila parvula | reverse complement strand
AAAAAAAAAAAGAGAGCAGCAGCCACAGGATTTAAGGGCAACATTGGTGGATAAGACAGGAGCATCTCCAGCGGAACGAGCAACGGCAGGCAGCAACATGAGCAACAGCAAAAGCAGCAGCAGCAAGAGCAGCATCCTCATAACTAGCAACTGCAGAAACTACAGCAAAAATGCCTGGCAGCAACAGCATCCGAGTAAAGATTGAATGCAATACACAAAAGAGCCAAATTCCACGCCCAACAATAACAACAAGAATAAGAAAGAAGACGGTACAAGTGCCTCGACCATAGAATACCCAATACTCCCATGGAAAATAGCTACAAAAATATATAAAGTTTAATATAAGTAGATTTTAAACTAGCAAGTTTTGGAGTTATTCAACATAAGTTTAACAAAAACAACGAATTTCTTCAAGCGGATTAATTCTTATGATGTTTTCAAGAACAAAAATTATAAGCAAATATATCAGTCGCAAATACTTGAAGTTTTCTGGTTTCAAACTTAAGCATTTTCCTATCATACCCCTTGCTTTCGGTAAGTACTGGGTATTCAAAATGTACGAGGAAATGCTTAACACAAACACAGTGCAAAATAAGAAAATCTGAGACACCGAGACGGCGTGCAAGAGCAGACGGAGGCAATCCAAGTCGAAAATCCCGACCAGAGACAAATGTGGGTCGAAAGCGCAAAGTGCAACAACTCGCACGCACTGCAGCAGCAGCAGCAGTAGCCGCAGCTAAGAGGGGGAAATCCCGGGAAAATGCAATGCCGCACGCGCCTCCGCCGGAAAATGTCTCGTGGAATGGGGGCGAAAAACAAAGGCAAAAAAACTAAACCACTTTTTTGGCACTGGCTGCTGCCTGAAGCTGGGAGCTGGAACATGGAACTCCTGCTCCTCCACCTTCACCCCGCCAAACGACATCACGAATTGCCGTTGTCGTTGTCGTTCTTGTTTTCGGTGTCTGGAGTTGTCTGGGGCTCCTTGAACAGCTTAAGTGAAATTTAATGATATCTTCTCGCAGGCCAGCCAGGGTTGGAGCAACAGGTGGTGGTGGTGGTGGTGCCTGCTTTCTTGGCTTGTTTTCACAGACGCCTGCTGTTTGGCTAATTTGTTGAATTAAAGTTTTTGATTTTATTGCTGATAGTTGGCGAAGGCCAAGACAGCAAACTGCCACAGTTGGCCAGTGGAAAATTGAATAAATTTCTTTAATATAGAGCAGAGTTAAATGTGTGAATTGCAAACCATTTAACGATTATATAAGTTTATTTAATTAAAGCCAAGTTTTCAAATTAAATAATTATTATTTGAATATTCAATTACACTCGAATGCCAAATAAATGTATTTAAATAGGCTTTCAAGAGTTGGTCTTTAAAGGAAACAAGTAAAAATATATAAAAGAAATAATCCCCTTTATAAATTTAAAGTTTATTTATCTTTCATACGTATAATAATATTTTCCAAAGGCTTTCCTTTCTTTAAAAATGAGATTCTGTGCATTCTTCGTTTACATTTTCTTTGTTTATTTTAAAATATTACTTAAACCTTTATAGGAAATGTTAGTAGTTTGTTATTTTCTTCACATGGCTTGCGTAAAATTATAATTTCTGTTCTTTAACTGCACATAAATACATCATCTTTATAGATATGACATTTTGCCGGTGAAAATTGCCTCATTGCCTTCGAGACGGAGTGCGTGGGCCCGACATTTCTAATGACTAGCTCTAGGTGATGATGTCGTCGCATTCGCATTCGCATTCACCCACAGAGAACACATCGCAATCGGAACAGTTTATTTCGTTTAAGAGCAATTGAAATAAATTCTAAAGCAAAATTGCTTCGGCTGCATAAATACTAGGATAGGCGGGACGGTATAATGGCGATGGAGAAGCAAACAAGCTGTGTGTGTGTAGTAGCCCCTCGGCCACTCTGAGATTTTTGTCTTGCTCGGGCTTATGTCCAAATGCACTTAAAACTGCTGAGGCCATGTAAATGGTGCCTCTCTACGAGCTCCCATCCACACATTTGTGTCGCATTTCATAGTTTTGCTCCAGCACTTGAGGACAGCTCGGGGAGTTTCAAGTAGTTCATTATTTCCCAGCCGAAAACAAAAAAAAAATAAACCAACTGAAATGGGAAACGCGTGGGAGTCGCACACAACGGATATAAAAACATTAGGAAATTTAAAAAAAAAAAAAACCCCATGATCCGTCATTTTCTGACTGTTGCTGCAAAAAATGTATTTATCAAAAAGCTCAAAATTTATTTGCACTGCCCGCTTTGCTGCCTCTTCTCCATGAATTTCATTGTTTTTGTTTGGTCCAAATCATTATTTAGCTGGAAAAAATACAAAAATTCAAACCACCATGTGGACATAGCAACAAAAGTCGTGTGGTTGCGCTTAGTTTTGTCTCTTTTTTCCGTTTTTTTTAATGCATTTTTAAGCGACATTGTCGAAATATGATGACATTAAATGGAATAAACAAAATACATAAAGCTTATGTTGATCGAGAGCTACATTTTCATAAATGAATATAAAAGTGTGTTGGTTTTTAACTATTATAATTGAAGAACATTCCCCGGAAATTGAAGTTGAAACCATTGAAAAACTAGAAATGAAATTTAATACGCTCTAAATGTATTAAAGAACACAAGAAGCTTATAAAGGGAAATGTAGTTTTATAATTGGTAAACTTTTTAAGGAACTAAGTACTAAAAACAACAAAGATATATATAATTTAATTTTAATAAGTCTTTATAAAACCTTTTCAATTAATTTTCACAAATAGGTTTTTAAAATTGTATAGTGATTTATGTGACTTATTTTAAAGACTTTCTTTGCTCTACTTTCTGAGAACACTTTTTTTGTTTGCTTCCATATCTTTCTCATGCTACTTTTATGTTCATAATTCCATTGAAGTCAATTACAAACACATTTTGGCAGGGGAACTCACGCAACCAAAGAAATGCAATTGCGATTGTAAGACAAACTTCAAGTGCAGCAGATGTTGCCTTAAGCCAAACCCCAAACCAAGATCCCTTTTACCCTTCGTCGAGGACAGGAGAATTTAGCCAGCAATGTGCGTGTCGCCTCTAAGCAAGTTTAACTACTCGTATTCCCTGGCATTCTCTGTGGAAACCTATCTATTTAGCATGCAGAGAAGCCAGCCAGTCGCCCTCTGTCTGCGTCTGCATAAATGATATGCAGTGCAGCAGGAGAATCAAATAAAAGAAGATAAGACGAGGGAAAAAATAAAGCCGAATGGTGAAGGCCAACTTTAGATATATGCAGTGCGATACGAGATTATAAAGACTTGGAAAAAGTTGAAACTATTCGATGATTTACTTCCTTTTTGCACGCTAGAATTATATTAATAATTAGTAACTGAGGTAACTGAAGGTGTATAAAAATTGCTAGGAAAGTTGCTTTCTAAAGGCTAAATACCTCTTTAAATATTTATTTATTATGCCTTATATTGGTATTAAATATTTCTCTCTCTTACTTATACCGAAACGCACTGTATGCACAAGAAATATTTTTAATAACTGCCACAAAAGTGCAGCCAGGCAGCCACCACCTTCTTCTCATTCAAAGTCAAAGTCGAAACGCCTGAATGAATTTATGTGACAGCTCTGCCTCCCCCTCCTCCTCCCCCTAGATACTTCCGAATGTCTTAAAATAAAAGGGAAATCAGATATATATATATTTATATATAAGTGTATATATGTATGAGTGTATATATGGGTAGATTTATGTGATAAGATTTACTGCTGATTTACTCACCCACTTTAGAGAAACCCACACATGTGGAGCCGCATTCAGCGCTGGCTGGCGCCTTCTAAGTTAAGTGATAAATGATTTTGATTTTGGCTCGATAGCAACAACTCTTGATACCGCGACAAAACTAACTATTCGAAATCAGCCATAGGCTCAGGGGGGGGATAACCGAGGGGCATAAAAAAAAAACAAAACAAACGAGGCACACACACAATACAGAATGGAAATTAAGAAAACTAAAAATAAAATACACTATATAGCCGATAGGGATATTTATAGATGGTTTCTCCTCCTTCTGCTCCTTATAATTTATGAGAACACAATTTCACTGGAAATCAAGCAAGTAATTGGCCAGCGATTTAATGGATATTCTAAGAAATTAAATTCGTTGACCAGGGTGAAGGAGAGCACTCTAATAAATTTGCATTTGACATTCACCTAAGGCTCGGGGATTAAGACATCTCACATTCGATGTCAACACAAAAAGATTTGATATCTTTTTGATTATTTTTCAAACACACATCAAGTAGTATTATTTAGCAATATATTCTATGCGGCTTGCTGTGCCTCTGCCAACTTGGCCAAATCAAGAGATTTCGATTTGGTTTTGGATTTTAATTTTGATTTCGATTTCGAGACACACTGACACTGCACACGACACTGCTGTTGGATTTTGGTGGTGTTGGTTTTTGGTTGTTTTTGATTTATTTATTTATTTATTATTTTTTTGGTGGTGCTAGTAGCTAGTAGCAGTGGCTGTACTAGTAGAAGGGGTAGCGGACGGGCGCCTGTAAGAATCGAAAGAGAACAAAACAATTTCGATATGAGACAACAAGTTTCGGTTATATATCAATATATATCTTGGGGTTTCTTTAGGTGTGATTTGATTTGTACACAAATATACAATATATATATATATATTGATAATGCAAGGCATGATCTTGGTTAGGCTTGCAAGAAAGTGGGACAGACACAGAGATAGAGATATAGATAGAAATAGAGAAAACGGGGGAGACAGAGAAAAAGAAAGAGAGAGGAGTTCTAGGTGAGAGGAAATATAGTTGGGATCAACTTTTTGTCTTGGAAAATGAGCCGAGGAATACTTTGACAAAGTCGCTTTACTAAAACAGAAGCTAAGAGCAGCCTTATTTTTGCAAATTGCCAGTTAATGACTTGTGACCATAAAATACCCGGCACAGAGCACTTTAAGGCAGCATACTCTTGGACGGTAAGCCATATTTGCTTCATAATGAACCGAAATATTTATCCGAAAGCATATTTGTTAAATTAAAAATGTATTTTTAAGGAATCTCTATTCTTGAATCTTTTACGCCTAATACTTTTTTTGAGTTCTGGAAGACAGAAGAGAGTTCTGAAGAACCTAGTGCCTTGATTTTAATTTTTAAAACTGTTTAAATTATTAACAAGACTTTCCATAGCTGGACAGAAAAGAACGGAAAATTAGACGATGAGGAGCATTCCCCATTCGATTGTATGAATATATTTATAGAATATTTTTATTGTGAAAATGGCATTTTAAATTATTGTATAAATGTTTTCTAAACATTTCAAAATAGCGCAACACCCACGATAAATACAGGGCCCCAGACAGGCTACCAAAACAAGAGACAGGGATTGAGAGAGAGATAGACAGAGATAGTGTGCAGAAGAGAGAGAGAGAGAGAGGAACAGAGATGGCAATAAAAAGAGAGGGCGATAAAAACATCTTTTAGGGACAGGCAGAATATAGTATACATATATAGTGAGATGAGACAATAATAAATAAATAAAATAATAAACAAAACAAACTATAAAAAAAATGTGGAACATCACAACAACAGCAAGCGCATAAAATATATATTTTTTTGTATGTATGTATGTATGTACATAGGGATATAGAATTTGAATATACATCAAAGTATAGGAAGGATGTGTGTGGAGCGGCGGCATGTTCATTTATTTGAGTGATTATTTGTTTATCTACAGTCTGATTTGTTTGCTTGATAGCTTTATTCGTCGGTTAACTTATGATGTGTTTATGTGGAGAAAATTGATCAAATGTTCGGTTTAGTTTATTACTATTGAATGTAGTAGATATTATAGCTTATGTGGTAACAAATGTTGTACATTATTTATAAGTGTCCTTGGGCACTCCTTAAGATGTCTTGACACTTCCCCTTAGCCGAACGAACCCTTGACATTTGAGTCTGGGGCAGATTGCACCCCTAATTACACACAAGCAACACTTCCAACCCTTCCTTGCTACCCCATTTTTTTTTTTAGCCCGGCAACCAAAGAAGCTGAACAAATTCCAGCCGCCGAACAGCTGTCGTCTCACTTTCTTATCAATCAAACGGCAAACACTCGCAGACAATCACACACAATCTTCACCATATATAGGTGAACGTGTGTGGTATTTAAGTTGTCAGGCTTATGTTTGACACATACGTGCAGCCTGATAAAAAATAAATAAACGGATGCACGGAAAAAGAAAAAGTATCAGCTGCCGATTAAAGGTTGGTTCTAAATTTATAGCTCGATCAAAGATACCTTATCAGATTGAAGAACTGTAAGATAATTATAAATTTTTACTTTACTAATAGAAATTTATTGAATAGATCGTAGATACATATGTATACATGGTTTTAATATTTGCAACTAATTGTGGTTTTAAGTAATATTTTGACAGTTTTAACGTAATAACTTATGATAAATCTGATTAAGATATTTTTACAATCCAACTGTAGTGACAGTATACAAGTTCTTTCAAAAGCATTATTAGAGTGAACAAGTTCTATGCTGATCTGAACTAGAGTGACCAATCTCTGCGATTAATGATCACTAGAGGGGCCAAGTTCTATGGAGAAGCATTCTTCGATTAACCAAGAAATAAACAGTAAGATTGGCTTATTAAATCAGATTTCCATTATTTAATTTACTACATGGACTAAACTTATATTATATTTTGAACATTTTGATTATGATAACCTTACTTTAATCTGATTTTAATTATGATATTTATATAATCCAATTGTAATGGCAGCTCTTTTCAAAATACTTCTTAGAGTGACCAAGGTTTATGATGATGACTAGAGTGACCAAGCTCTGTGAATAATGCTCACTAAAAGAACCATAATCTGTGGATAAGCATTCTTCAAGTAACCATGAAACAATCAAACCGAAATTAATTGAGATTTCCAAAATATTGTATCCAAATATATTCCCTATTTTCAGTGTACAATTATCAACAGTAAATTGCAGAGAATTGTATCCCTATCCCCCAACCCCCCTCTACGTGGAAGATAGAGTGAGTGACAACACACGGCCATCGCCACCTCACTCGATTGATGTGTTATGTCCGTCCGTTTGTGGGCCATTTGAGCGGTCTATTATGCGGCACATCTACCCCAATTGATGCATGCACCCCCACGCCACCCCGGACACACACTCACACCCAACCAGGCCGCATGATGCCCCATAATATGACAGGCAAAATCATCATCATAGCCATATACTCATAGGCCGTGTTCATTTGCATCACACATCAACACCTTAACAAATTGACGCATTTTACACTCAACATCCCGCCAAGGAGATGAGGTCGAGAACTAAGCCAAACAGAATAAGATCGATCATGCCCGAATATCAATAAATATTGCCACCATCCCCCCCTCGAACCACTAAACAACTCGATAATGATGATGATGGTACGTTGGGTATTTTCCCGAAACAGATTTTCTTATTTCATCTTATTTCTGAGCGTGTGCGCTGATTGGCCTTTCATGTTTTACGAGTTTCGCGTCTGGAAAATCAATGAAAATTCCACGCCAGACATAATTAAATCTAATATTTGTTTGTGCAGATATATATATAGATGGATATTCAAGAAGAAGATTTCAATGCCTTAGATGGTTAAGGCACAGTCCATCAATCCTAATCAACTCGACCTTCCCACTGGTGTAGGCTTGTTCTTCTATTTCTTTAGAGTGCCAAATTTGAGGGAACAAACCGGTTTCAGTTACCAGACACACGCACTTTTTTCCGGCTCGTATTGTTCGAGAGCCAAGTTCAAAGAATAAAGTCGAGGAAAAAAATGAGTATCATTAATCATTTCGAAGCCGACAATCTCCACGAGTGCGTGTGTTGTATGGGTTACGCATGTGCGTTAGTTAATTTGTATGGCTACGTTAATTAACCAAAGCGAAAAGGCTTTGCGCACTTGTCCCTAAGATTTGGCCTCCTCAATTTTGGTTTCCTCTCATCAGCAACCATTAGCTGTGAGAAACAGACTGAATCGCAACGCTTGAAAGCATCGAGAGTGAAGAAGAACGCAAATGGAGAAACTAGCAGAGAACCAAAACTTGGCTCGGAAGCAATCAAACATCGGACAAATATATGTAACAAACTTTTGTACAAACAAAAACTATAAGAAGCCTTCATCTTTCGACTTTAGCATACCCAATAAACACTAAAATTTGTATTCTTTTTAGCTATTTTTCTATGATATGGTATCAAGTTTATATTTATTAATAAAATCTTGATCTTATCAGTATATATTTTAGATCCTTTAATTATTAGTTGTATATTTTTCTAGATATAAGAAATATTGAATGATTTGCAAGCAGGGTTGGGCACTAAATGTGAAGCTGGGAGCCAAGACGAGAGCCTTAGCGCGTGGTTCTTGATCTTGACAATATTTAAGTCCAAAGTCTACGATCTTAACTAACCAGTTAAAATACTAGTATGAAAACTTTTCATTCATTAAATTCCAGAGTCAATGAACACCTATTAAAATGTCACAAAATTATTACTTTTTAAGCACTATTCAATTTTTTATTGTTTTATTGTTTGCAACATTTTTTCAGGCTTAGATAAATCGAAAATCTGGTTTTAATTCCCAAGCTAGCCTAACATTTTGGAACCATTGAGCATACCCTCTTCAGTGAATACCGGGTATAAAATGCCATATGCAGATACAATCGCGCCACACTTAAAAACACGAGAGCGAAGCCCGAAGCCACGAAGCCACGAAGCCCCGAAAATTTGTGCTCAAGGTCAGGCCCGTTGAAATTTCGAAACTGGGCATTCAACTTGATAATTTATGAAACGCGTTTGGGTATACGTACGTACACATACTTATGTACATATATATACGAGTAACTACGAGTAGGGGAAGGGTACGATCATCGCTCAGACTGCAGAGAAGGAAGACCGAACCCCGAACCGAAAATGAACAAAATGCGCAAGCGTGGCCCCTGTCCCAGAACTTTTTCGCTTTTGCGCGAGACAGAGACAACGAGATAAGCTCATCCAAATATGGAGCAGGGAGATTTGTCTCTGTCTCGTATCTCTGGAGATCCCGGTCTCTGAGAAAGATACGATCCATTGATCGCGGCTTTATTCTCGACGCAGTTTGCGCAAGGGGCCTGTATGCCACAGACCGTCATAAATTTGCTCTTGATGATTTGATTGTCGCCCCGTTTAGTTTGCTTTTTTTTTGTCGTCTTTTCTGTATTTCTCGAATTGAAAAAAAAAAAAACAGAAAACATATTGTACTGGCTTCATCCCCAAGCGAAGTTCTTTCAACCCAGTGACTCAGTTTCGATTGCAGTACAGGTAAAACGTGTTTCAGCTTTGCTTTCTGTTCGGTTCGGGCTTCTGTCTCGTTCTTTTCTGTTATGCTTTTATTTTAATTATATTTTATTACCGCACGCATTCAGCCTTGGCAGTGAAACAAATGGAGTTTAATGCGGCGTGTAAATTCGGTTATCTAGGAATAGCTGGGGAACAGAAACAATTTCAACTAATGGCTTGATAAGAGAGAGAAAACTAACGGAAACCCTCTGATAACTATATACAAAATACAGAGAAAATAAGGGAATATATATATGAAATTGGAATTACTTGCTTTGAAGATATATTTATATTATAAACCCACGATGGGCGCGTAGTGGCTCTTTTAGCTCACGCTGCTCTTTCCGTTATATTTGCTGCCCTTGCCTGATATAAACTATGACAGGGTAATTTTTGTATAGCCACATTGTTCGTTCTATTCCATTATTATTATGAACCAGATTTCGCATTTGTGAATTATTTAATAATATAGAAATTAGCCATAATTGGCATGATACTAATTTATAGGGTTTTCACTATAGCACTGATACATTTTATTCGTGAAAACTACTTGCATAAAATATATAATCAAATACTGAAAGAAACCCTTTAAATATCACTCTCAAATTTAGTTAAAGGTACAATGTAGTATTAAGCCGGCTTTTAAACATTATTAACTTTAAGAATAATACCTTTAACCATATAAATTCAATACATTTGAGTGCCTGCTTTCTCTTGGTGTAGGCAGCACACGCGACTTTTATCAAAGTAAAAAAAAAAAAGAGATATTGTAGGGGGTGGCGAAAGGCTGGTCGCAGGGTAGCTGGGTAAGTGGGCGGTGTGTACAGGACTGACAACTGTTAATCAACAAATTGATGACTGAATGCAGCACATGCGGGTGCCACATTTCATTTACTTTCGATTTTGCACAAAACAAATGGGACAGGGTTGGGTGGTGGGGATGTGGATGTGGGGCCCAGAACACTGCTGGCGACGACGACGTCGACAACAATTGGAGACTTCCACTAAATCCCGTACTCGCACATCCAAAGCCAGACGCTAATTTGATATTTTAATGGCTTTTTGTTTGCAAATTACGCTTGACTCGGCGTCGCGACGCCCCCTGCAACCCCGCTTGGGGAATGAGCCCCCTATTCTCCCCTAGCCCTCTTTAAATGACTCGTTTGTGTCTAAAATAACGGCGCTAGTTGTACGACACTGGATACTGGATACTGTGTGTTATTTCATGCGTTTTTTTTATTCGCGTAAACTTTTTTATTCTTTAAAAACACGAACATGACTCGCTACGAATTCAATTCAAGCTCAAGTAAGTGCGTAGGCGGGTAATATAAAAATAACTATGAGCCTTTAGCTTTAATCACTTCCCATTGGGTTTCAGTAAAAATATAAATAAATAAAGAAAGCTTACATCAGTTTTATAAATAAATTGAACTCATTTTTGATTATTATTCTGTTCTGCTTAAATTACGAATAAAGCAAAGAGTATATTTCAGAGTACGGATTTAATCTTCAGCCTTTAATTTGTAATAAAATATTGGATATAATAAATACAGACAGCGGACCATCAGTTTTATAAATAACTTAAAATCCTTTTGTTTAAATATAAATAGATTATATTTGGAGAGTAATCTTCAAAGTTTAAATTGTAATAAAATATTGGTTATAATAAATAAAGAAAGCTTACATCAGTTTAATATATAAACTAAACTAATTTTCTTTATAATTCTGTTCTGTTTAAATTTCGAATAGTGTGTTATCTAAAAATAGAGTCTTTTTTGAGAGTATGGATCTCTAATCTTGAGCATTTCATTTCTAATAAATTATTGGAAATAAATGTGAAGAGAAATTCCCACAAATGTTTTATGTTGAATGAATGGCGAACATTTGTTATATTAAATTCTATATTTCCCAGAAGGAAACTTATCTGAATTTCCAGGGCATTGAAAATAAGCTGACGGAAAAATACATCTTAAAGAGCCAAAGCACACACACACACACATCACACACTCATTCATAAATCTTTCAATGTTTTTTTTTCCCTGTGGAAACCCGAAATGTTCCACCAGTATTCATTAGCACCCGCGGCTGAAACTAAACAGAATAAATAGCTTCAGTGCTCCCTGCGGGATTCCCCGCGCTTGACCAAAAATGCCAGCGAAGAACGGCAGCCACAGGCGAATATGTCAGCTCGAAAATGTCAACGAAATGAAAAACCTATACACACGGCAGTCAAAGTCAGGTGTATGACGGTCAAAACCACAAAAACCACAGCGAGTCAAAGCAAAGCAAACCAAAGGGGTAAAGGGGGACAACGGGGGGGATCGCAGTAACCGAAAATTATGAAAATTACATTGAGCATGCCAAAAATGAGTCAGCGAAATTATGCAAAAGAGAGCTAGGAGAGAGAGAGGGATAATCAAAGGTGGACAAATAAAATCGAAAACGAAGCACGGCGCAAAAGAAAAGGGCCAAGGGAGAGAGAACACAAAAGGGAACTCGGATGGGATCGTCGCTGGTGGTGGAATTGCACAATAAGACACCAACAATAGCAACAAAAGAAACCAAATAAACAATTCGTAATCAGAGTACAAGACCCTTGAAATTAAAACATCACTCAAGACCCTTAGGATACCCCCGAATCACAAGGTCAACTTTTACAAGTTTAATCGATTTTTTTAATTGATATTGTGAATGGTGGCATTTGTTTTAGAAATAGGCAATTATTTGCGAAATTGTAAAGGGGCAAATTATAGTTTATTGCTGGCGTTTTCAGTCCGGGTTCATAGGCGCAACTCATAATATACAATACGTCAAAAAATAGGTTTATTAATTAATAAAACTAACAGTTTTATTATTTCTTTTTTCTTTAAATTCACCTCCTATATGTTTTGATGTTTAAATTAATTCCAGTAAGGTGGCTTATAAAAAGAGAATCAGTATTTTTTTAGGTACTCGTTACAAGACCAAAAGGATCATCTTTATTATTTTTTAAACTATATTATCTCAATTTTAATAATAAGAATTCTCATTTTTATCCTAATTTTATAAACTGTACAATTTAATGCCTCAAAATCTAAGCACAACTCTAAATAAAATCGCAATAAACCCAACCCCAAGGACGAACTCAAATACCCAACCCATTACAGGGCATACCAAAAAAAAATGAGGTAGAAAAAAAAGTGAAAGAAAGACAAAACGCAATCACGGACAATGAGTGCATGACAGAGACAGCGAAAGTAAAGGAGAGACAGAGAGGGGTTATATAGAGTGCGTGGGCAGCAGGTAAAAATTGAATATAAAAAAAGGTAAGGAGAGCTGGGCATCCGGAATATCGGAATATCAGGCAGGCCAAGGTACAAAGCGATAATGATAAAAATGTATTAATAAACAGAGAGAGAGAGATCGTTAAAAATAAAGATAAATAATACAATAAAATGCAGGCGAGGATATAAATACTAAAAAATGGGGTTAAAAAATTAAAAAATTAAACTTACAAAGGCAGCTTAACTTGCTCACTTGATGTTGATGTGGTTTTTGATGTTGTATTACGACACCGATTTTAAAATTTTGCTACGATAACACTTGTACAATTCCGTTTTATAGACACATTTGTTGATTTGGTAACGTTCTTATATAGATGAAGACGTTGCACGTGGAAATAGTATATATAATATAGCCCAAATAAAATATAAGCACTGCAATTGACAAGGGAGGATTTTGTAAAAGATGACTCTCAAAACTCGAGATAAAAAAAATTACTCATAAAAGGGAATTTTTAAAATTTTCAAATTCAATTAACTGATTAATATAGTATTACAATTACGAATGCATTCTTTAAAAACCGAATGTTTATCAATATTTTCGATATTTGTATAATATATATAAAAGCTGTGTATTTTACAATTTCGACAGTACGTTATTGAATAATTTAAGAATTAATTGAATGATTAGGCATAATTATTATTTCACTTTTGCGAGCAAACACTGTATTTCTATTTCCACTGGAATTTGGAAAAATCTGCATTCGCGATCTTCCAGAGAACTACAGCGTGTGCGCACCTCGCGTGGTTTTGTTTTGATTTCCTTTCCTATTCGCTGGAAACGGGACACTGCACTGCACACGTAGACGTACCGGCAGCGGAATCGTTCCGGACTTCCGATCAATTTATATTCCGTGGACAAGTGATCCTCGTCCCCAATTCAAAAACATTAAAACACAAGAATTAAAATAAGGGGCGAGGTGAGGCGAAACGCGGCGTTGCCCACGTGGAAGGAGTACAAGGAAGGACACGGGAAGAATTAAAATATATAACGGAACGAAGCCGAAACGATACACATAAGGGATTGAGTAATAACCGAATGCCGATGGAAGGGTAAAACAGAGTCTTTTAAAATGACACTTAAATCAATGCATTATTTCGGCAATAATTGAGCAACACGTTCTTTTTGTATGTTTGCGTGTATGCTTCCACTTTTGTATTATTATTATTATTCGCACAAATTCGTCAACTGCGCGCTCTTTTTTTTTTATCCGCTCCGCTTTGTTCTCGCGCACTTTCAACTCTTCCAATTGTTGGATTTTCTTGGCGTTGTTGTTGTTATTTGACTTTGGTTGAACAACTCACGGATTTTTCTCTATTTTCTGTGACTTTTCTAGGCGCCACTTGCACATTAACGGCTGTCGGCGAATTAAGTATTAATTAATTTAAATCACTCGCGCTGCACGCTCTTTGTTTGTTCTGTTTGCAGCAACAACAAAAACACTACCGATCAAGACCGCCGCTTAGTGTTGCCAGCTCCTCGGGTGGGAAAAAATGCTTTCCTCGCGCCAATAACGCCAAGCGAACATACTAATCGTGTAAAAGTAAATATACCAAAAATACTGTTCAATCAGCTGTAGTCAACAGAGCAGCTAACAGCTGGCGACCTCTGGCGTCGATCGTGGGTTTGTAGTTTCATAGCTGTGAACTTGTGTCAGGTTTTATTAAATACGTTGGAAGTGAAAAATGTTTTTAAAATAATGTAAAGCAAGAAAAATTGGATAAACAAAGCTAATTGAAATTAATAATACATTAAAATAATATAAAAACAAATATTAAAATAAAACTCTGCTCAAATCGGTTTATTTATTAAGAAATCAAAGTTAACCTGCAGCCAAAAATGTACCAATCAAAAAGCAAACACTTTCCATGTAGATAAGAACCTTTTTTACAGTCGCGGTAAATGTTATAGGCCTGATTTGTTTAAATTTTATATTACTTGTTTAGGTAGTACCACAGATTCTTTATATCAATAAACTTATTTGCTTTCTTTGAATTTTATTAATTAAATATAAAATTCTTTTTATCTCGACTGAATCCTAAATTTACAGCTAATTTGCCAGCCTTTATTGTATGCTTCGAAGTACCACTGACTCCGCTGACGTCACTTTCTTGCTGATACCACGTGCTGACTCACGCGTGACGAGACGAACGGCAATTTTTCGCTCTCTCACGCTGCCGGTACTGCACTATGGGGTATTTTGTATGTTCACAGCTTAAAAATAGGTCATACTTATGTCTTACCGAGGGAAAAAGTTAAAGCAACAGTCCTGTTGTAAGATATTTAACAGCTGTTATTTTAACAGCAGTTATTTGTTGATCAAACAAAAAACACCTCCTAGCGGGAAAATATAAAAGTGACGATGGCAAACTTCAATTCAAAAAGCTTCTGACATAAATTTTTCGTAACGGATAAATAAATTTTAAGTTATTTTTATAAAGTTTACTTGGCAATAAAAATATGTAAGTCTCTTAATTAAAGATCATTTTTAAAGCAGAGTCCAAGCTAAGTAACTAATTAAAAAATATATTTGTAATGTATATTTTTGGATTAAGATATCTATTTTTCGTCATAAAAATTATCAGAAGAAAATATCAAAATATTTGTGAAGCTAAATGGGCAATCATGACTTTTTTTTTACTTCGTTTAACTAAGTTATTAATTTATTGGGAAAACTGGCTCACTATCCCCATAGTGCACTGGCTGGCGGCGACTTAAATTTCCCGATTCTCCCCGCTGTACAGAGACCAGAGAACAGAAAATAATTACAAGCTATCCGACGTCGCGACGCGTCGCCTCGCATTTCGAATAAAATAAAATAAAGTAGAATTGAGAGCGCCAATCGGCGATCGGCAGCGGGAGCAAGGCGATCGCGCACAGCAAATAGAGAATAGAAATATTGGAATAGTTTCGAAATAAAAAGATCGGTAAAAGAAGCGCTAACTAACAAGCACGCGGCAAATCGGAATCGGAAAAACGGGTCGAACAACAAAATCAAAACAAAAACCGAATTAAAATCGGATATTAATAGTACACAACAGCAACAACAACAGCAACAAAAGGTTCGGTCAACAAGTGAATAAATGCAGAAAATATAGCAATATATATAGCAATGGCAACAATGTTGCACAAAAATATTTGCATACTTCCGCAGATATTTGCAGTAAATTCTTTGCATTTTATGTGTGATTTTAGTGTTTGTTAAATTTAATAAAATTTAAATGTAACGATCCCAGCAAAATGGCCGTGTCAGGCCTGAAGTAATTTGGAAAATGTGCCACAAAAATGCAAAACTAAACAATTTCGAGTGTGCAAATATTTGCAGAATTGGTCCCCAAAAAGAACACACACATGCACCCAGTGAAATCTAAATACACAGACAAGGACACTAAACTAAACGCATTGAATCGCTATATTTTTTTTTTTTATATATTTTTCTCTTCACCCGATACTCACTGAGTCCGGTGGGAATGTCGCTTTCTTGTTTATGTTGGCACATAAACAATTAAAGCTTCAATTACTAAAGGGTCGGGAGAAAACAGAAAAAAAAATATATTGCTGATTGAGCAAATAAAAGATTTCTGCAGCAAACAATTCTTCCAAGATCTTATCTTCATTTAGAAGTGAAGTTCAAGAAGATTTCTATGGAAAATATTTTGCAAATAAAGTGGAGATTTCATCATCACAAAAATCATAGTTCAATTAGCAAGTTCATTGAACTCTAACCCTTTCAAAACATACAACAATAACTCTATTTAATAAAAAATAAAGACTGTTCTCTTCGGCCCAAGACACGTGTCAAAATGAAATGCAAAATTTCGTTGGATATTGTCTTGTCTGGTCTCCGTTGGAATCAAAAATTGGTATTTTTAAACATTCTTTTTTATCACCACACACACCGGGCATTGATAATAAACTTGTCTGCGTGTGTTTGTATAAGCCAAAAAAGACTGACAGACATATCTGAAGTGGTAAGCGGGTCAAGATAATTTTCATATATGTATGTATGTATTTGCCACGCGGCCTTTGCCATCCCTGGTCTCTAGTTTTAAATACATATAAATAGCATCTATATATATATATATTTATAAAATTCCCCTAAATATATATATATGTAGTTCCCATTGTCTTCCGTTCCAAAATATCACCACAGTGTATACAAAATGAGCTTAGTTTTATGTGGTGTTGTGTATATCTTCGGTTCCTATCTAAGGTGATTATATCAATCACTGAATCGATAATGAATGGGGGTATTTTGTACTGAAAATAAAAAAAAATTGCGGTAATATAATATAGAATAATTGATATTAATTATAATTATAACAAAAACTATAATTAGTTGTGATTGAGTGTCATTAAATATAAAATAAAATAAACATGTTAGTTCTTGGGGGTTCTTCTGGGTTTTAATTGATCAAAAATAGCGAATAGATTTATAATAATAAATATTCCCTCAGAATATATAAAATTTAAATATTTCCAGCGAAAAAATAAATTTCTGTTTAAGAAATTCATACTTGGGAATTATAAGGGAATTGTATAAAGCAAATTAGAAGCCCATGTAGAGTGTTCGATATACTTTTCTGAATATCTCTTCTTGTTTTGTTTGCTTTATGATTATACTTTTAGGGCTTAACCCAAAAAATGCGTTGGGAATTATAAGAATATTTTTTATTTTACATGGATTGTTTATAACCTTCAAACTTATATCTCTTATCTCTAAACTGCTATAAGTCTCCGTTTTAAAGTATAAGCATTATAAGCTAAGATATTTCCTCCGAAAGAAAAGCGTGACCCGAATTAAGACTTGAGAACTATAAAGAACTCTTTTAAAATAAATGAGAGCTCCCAATGCACGCATAAACTTTCCAAATACAGTAGAGTCCGGTTATAGCGACTTTCAAGGGACCGACGATTTTACGT
>JAEIIG010010794.1:0-34247 GCA_018904695.1 Drosophila parvula | reverse complement strand
TTTTTATTTGTAAAATTTTGTAAAATCTTATTCTTTGAGCTCTATTTGTTTTTTTTTTTTTTTAGTTTGTACCAACCAATAAACCCTGAACAGTTTGCCACAGTTTTTTTTTATATATTTATCAACTGCCTGCGATCAAAATGTTTTTTACTTTTTATTTTAATTTGTTTATATTATTTTGTAAAAATTTTATATTTTGAGCTCGATGTGTTTTTTTAGTTTGTACCAACCAATAAAACCTTTGCCGAGGTCCTTTCTACCCATATTGGGGCCTGGAACAGACTTTTCTATTCCCCTTTTAATTTTGGTCCTGGCACGATTTTATTTTTGGGTTTTAAACGCCTAATTATTTTATTTTATTTAACGAAGTTGCCTTGCCACAGGGTTTTGGGTTTTTAACTTTCAACAATTTATTTTTCCGTTCAATGCGGAATTTTCACCAACCAGTAAAATCTGAACCGTTTGCCGAGGTCCTTCGTACCCAGATTCGGGCCCAGAACCGCCTTTGCTGTCCGCTTTCAATATGTGGTGTCTGCTTGCCACACTTGAAACAGGTAATACTGACACGAGTCCTGCCACGAGTCCTGCCACGTTCGCTGACCTCCCGGCAGGTGGTGGTTGTCCTGGGCAACGAACAAAACCCAAAACAAATAATAGTGTAATCGAAACAATGGTCAACTTTCCATTGCAGTCCCTTGCCATGCCGCTGTTCAACAAGAAGTTTGAATCAAAGCCGATTCCAGTGCGTCAAGGACGCTGCAACACTGGCCATCCTGTGGCCACCGAGGACCTGGACGACTTTCGTCAGATCTCGCTGACGCTGGGCAACAAGGAGCTGCGCTTTGCTGACGGCATTTGGATGCACTCATCCCGGAAGGGCGATGTCGACGATATGCTCAGGCTAAATAGGAAGTTTCGGGCCCTTGAGGAAGAGAACAACATGTGCAATTTGAAGATTGAGGTAATGCTGGATCTGCTGGCGGAACATGCCACCGAATTAAATGAACTGAAGCCCAAGGAGAAGTGAGGAGTTAATGCAAAAATGTTTTATAAAAATAAAATAAAAGATAACAAATAAATATGATAACATGCTATTTATTAGGGATACTAATTTTGGGATATTGATCGAATAGCCTGTACCGATGTTTTACATTGTTCAAATAAAAACATTTTACTGATAAAGCTGTGTCCCGTCAGGTCACGTTTCACGGTGCCGCATTTTGTGCGGTTGAACACAATTATGTATACAGATTGTCTCGCTTGATGTTTCTAGTAGCCGATACAATATCGATATGTCGATATTTGCTGACATCTCTAATACAATGCCACAAGTATCGGGCAGAGTAGTTTTAAAATTTTAATTAAATTTTTTGGTTTTCATTTTAACAGTATAATTTAAAACAAGACAATTTAAGCTAATATACTTTAGCAATTATGGTGTAATGATCCTGTTGTTATCCATAGCTTTTAGAGGCTTCACCTGATCTGCTGCTCTAAATAAAATCTTTAACCCATATATAAATCTTTCTAAGGCTGATGAGTACTGGATACTGCGGAGGAATCGTTATTCTCCTTGACCTGATCGAGTGCCAAGACCTCAGAGTTATCTTTTCTGAAACGAGACATTTCCGCATCGAATTTTTTCATGAGGTTATCCATATCCTTCTTGAAGTTTTCCTTGATCTGGTCCTGCATTAAGAGATATTCAATCACTTGGGTGCTGTGCAACTGTTTGCTGTGGCATTTAATTGATTATTATTATTTATATAAATATTATAATATCTTACAGTCGAGCCGTGTGCTTCTCCATGTCAATGTTGATGTCAGTTAAGGATCGTTGGGCCTCGGCCTCGAGTTTTTCATCCTTTTTAAGGGCTGCCTTGTACTTTAGCAACAAGCTGTTATTGTGACCAAGGGGATCTGATTTTGGTACTTCTAAATTCAACTATCAAGGGCTTATAATTAAAATATACCTATCTATATACCTATAATTAAAATAACCTACCTGCTTCCTCATGGTCACAATAAATTTGTCTCTTTCACTGAGCTCCTGTTTTATCTGGTTCATTTTAACTTCTACCTCTTTTGCTGCCTCTTCCAATATGCTGCCTACCGAGCTCCTGTCCAAACTAACGGCCTCGTGCCTGGGACCCTTTTCAGCCTCGGTATCCCTTCGAATCAACTCCTCAGTGCTTTTACAGGACTTCTGAAGCATCTGACATCTCAAGAGATAGTCGTCGATATTGCCTCCACGGTAACTCATGATTACTACTCCTTTAGCCTTAGAAGTAGATGGTATTTATTTTGTTAAAAAACGCATGAATTTTCTAGGATAAAAGCTATAATAAGCCTTCAATTACTCGAAAGTAAAGCCAAAAAGCTATGAATTTAGTAGGATCAGTAATACCATATTAGACAAAGGTAACTGGGTTTCCCTGAAATCTTTAAACCTACCATTGATTTAAATTTTGTTTTTATTTATTGAATTTCTGATTACAATGCAATTACAATTTAACTTTAACCCGAAGTTAAAAGACCCTCTCTGGAAAAGTAAATTAATCTTGAAACATAAGTATATCAAATGTAATATTATTGATCTTTAGACTACCTATAATCCTTAGTTAAATAAATAAATTGTAAACAAGGTTTAAAGTAGCATAAAGTGTAATACAAGTCTAACTGATAGCTAGTAGAGCTTAACTGGAAGCATTAACTAATCTTGAAACTTATTAAAGTAAACATAATTATAATCATTGGACTACGAAGTAATTACAAATTAACTTTAACCACTGGTTACATTACGATTTTAATTAGCATTAAGTTTTATACGAGTCTAACCGGAAGTTAGTAAAGCATAACTGGAAGAAGAGCTAATGAAATTATTAAACTGTCTTTTGATACCAACAATATTCCATTTAAAAGCTTAAGGGAAATCAAGTCAAGTATAAAACACTACTGTTTGTTTATCGTAAATACCATAAATAAAGTTTTTTTTTGACCCAAAGTTACCTAATTTCGATTAAGACCCAACCGCATACTCGAGATCTATTTATAATGCCACATTAATCAGTTTCACATGCCCATTGGGGGCCCCAGATATCGAGGGGTTCGGTTTGCGGGGCTTTTGTTGACCGGCCCATCGGGCATTAATTTGGATTTGTAGACTGCCACGGAGGAGCTGGTCAAATTGGTGGCATTGTTGTCGTGTCGCCATTGGCAGCAATCTATAGACGCCATCGGATCGGTGCCGGTGGCTCCCGCTGCTGCTGCTGCTGCTGCTGCTGCCGCTCCATTTATTGGTCGCTTGATAAGCCGAGCCGCCTGCACGCCCGCGATAAACCCCGGCAATCGAACGGTGGCCGATATGATAAAACCCCACCGATGAGCCATACAAGAGCTATATAAATACTTGCCTGCATTCAAATGACCTCCCTGCCATCCACTAAACCCCTCGAATCACCCTTCTGTTCGGGGTTAGACAAATTTTCAAATCGTCCGATAAAGCTTAACGGTGTAATCTTTGATGGGAACAGGATATGGGATATGGGGATGTGGGTAAGAGCGAGTACGAGTCCGAGTCCGAGTATAGGGAGCGGGTGCGGGTGCTCTCGATGGATCTATGTACATAGGTGTGCGGCCAGGGCAGCCATATCGGTCCACTCCATCGACTACTGTATATTTACGCACCGATATTGATATGCGATAAGCAAAACTGCTTATAAAACACATTTATTTTGTTGTTTCCCAGCAATGCCAGCGCCAAACGGCAATAGGTCACTGGAAAAAATTGAGCAAGTATTTAAATCTGTATAATATAATATATCAATTATATATGAAGACAAATACTAATACAATAGATTTAATGACTTTAAATTGTTAGACTTTACTGCAATATATCCAAAATTATTATAATAATTTATAGCCTTCTATTACAATAGGAACTATAATAACTAGAATGACAATAATAACTAAAATGATTACAATAATTCACAATTAAAGTTGGCACAATTGAATTGTAATGAACAATTGCACTGTATTTAAGATGAACACTATAAACTTTATCGTATAAAGTTCAGATACTTTAATCTTCGATAGTTTTTGATAGAAACATAGCTATCGAAATCCCTAGATAATCTACAAGTAACAGCTTCTATACTTGTAGATTATCTAGGGATTTCGATAGCTATGTTTCTGATATATTTTCAATGAAAAACTAACGATTATAAATAAAAGTATGATAAAAATATATATTTTCGTATTAACTAATAAATTATTTGTATAAAAAGAAATGTAATTGGCCACCTACATATTGTGCTCTATATTCAATATTATTTGCAAATGAATGGCAATTTTTTTTGCAGTGCTCTGTCGACAGCAAACGCTGGCCGCTGCCGTCGCCTCAGAGGGGTAACACTTGTTCGATTCGTGTATTACAGTAGTTTGTTGATAGCCAGCCCCGGGTACGGATCGGATCGGAACGGAACGGAGCGCGTACGGACGGAAAAGCAAAAACGATCGATGTGCCTACAATATTTACGGACAACAAGTATTACGGACCAATTGCCGGGAGAGAGAGCAAAACAAAGGCAAATTGGAGCAATAGACGCCGGAAAGCATCTATTTGGCGGTGTCAGCGAGGATTCCACTGACCGCCAGCTTGAAACATTTTGTGTGTGTGGCATTAGGTAACCGGAGACTCAAAGATTTAAAGACTTAGACACTGGGACACTCAAGCTCTCAATTTAATCAAAAAAAAAAGAAAAACTTTGCCGTATCAGCGAAAGGCAAAAAGCAAGGCGAATATGAAGACGTCGCAGCAGTTGTCCATCCGCTGTTAGCCGCCGCAGTGAGTGAGTTGTGTGTGCTCCTATTTTGATTCCACTTTCGGGCCAGATCGGTAAACAAATTGTCTATTAAACAATCAACTTTTCACCTAATAAATGATATCGTATAAATCAATTGAGTCCGATGCCAATCAACTGGGGCAACGCAGATAAATCTCCATCACAATAGATCGGATCGAATCGCAGATCTTGGGAAGGCAAACGAAGTGCATAAACAAAACGTCGTTTCTCGCATCAAAAGTGTTTTATGAGTTTTCAGTGTTTTAGTGATTGGGAAATGATTTCTTCGTGACACTTCACATGCAGAAGAAACATTGAATTATTTATTCTATTGGAATACAGAACAAAAGTAACATGTTTTCCAAAAGTAATATAAAATTAATGCCCCATAAATTCAAGGAACATTTTTTTTAATGTTATTTCGAATCCAGTTATATTTAAGATCATAAACAAAAGTGGTCCCATAATTTTCAACTTGAACATTAATTTTAAAGCTACAAAAAAAAAAAACACCCACGTTAATCGATTTGAAATCGATTGTTGTATACAAAAACATCGAAAACTTCCGTTCTTTACCATTTAAAATTTATGTTCATATACAATTACCGTTATACATAGCTCTTCTATGCAATTCTCATTCTATGGATGGCGCCCCCACAGTACTTTTAAGACCCAATTTCAATTCAGTAAAAACAAAGCAAATAAAGGCGCCATAAATTCACAAATTGCTGACCATATTACTTCCCAATCAAAGTCTATTTAAAACTATATTTTATTTTTTTTTTGCCTCGCACCACCAAGTTCGTAAATGGAACATTAATTTTGGAATACAGCACCGAACGCCTCGAATGGCTAAGAGAGCTCTCCTATGCACTTCTCAATCGATCGACCGAAAGGTTCCCCCTTCTTTCATTTGATAAACGGTCGGCATTATCGGCCCGGCAATGATTTATTGTTGCATAAATGGCACTCACTATTTATTAATAAATGAGAAGCGAATTTCTGATAATTTATATTGTATATATATATATATGAGCGAGCACCAAGGATTTGGGCCTCCACTTTGTACACACTTGTGTGTTCGTGTGTCCGTGCTTTGTGAGCCAATGTAGAGCACCCGTTCGTTCGCTTCAAATGGCCAAGTAAATAAACAAAAGTGGGATTTTTACACTCAACCAGCCATCGACACAGCGCACAATAAAATGTGTGAAAAATATGCTCGAGCCGAGTGGAAATGCAACCGCGTAGACCAAATAAATAAATAAATAAATACAATCGAGGAGAGCCTCGAATGTTTGCTAAGAAATTAAATGAAAATCGATCATTTGGTGGTAGGGGGGAGGGCGAGCCGACAGTGGAATCCAAATAAATAAATACCGAAGACCAAACTAACTAATCAAACCATTCCGACAGGTTCCCTTTACAGATAACAACTAGCTGGAAATGTCGCGGATATGCTAAATGGAAATGGATCCAATGATTTGTGATCAGCGGCCTAGCCACAACTATTGGCTATTGATTCTCATTTGTATCTGCGGTTTAAAGCCAACCAGCGGTTTCTTTGTGGACTATACAGGTGAGTTTCGGGAGGGGTGAGGCATACAGTATAACAAATTATGTGGCTCTCTATTATATGTTTACTTACTATATTTATTAGAAAACCAAGAGTTTTGGTTTAATATGAATAGTTTCTGGGACTTTGCCAAGTTTTTCTTATGAAATTAATAAAAAGAATAGATAAATTTGCCTTGCCGTTATTATTATTAAAGAAATATGGATCTATTTCCAACAGAAGCTCTCTTTTATATGTAACTCCACGTTTCCGCATTCATTCGTCAAAATGTTTGGAATGGAAGGTTAATCGCAATTTCGGTTTGAACACTTGAATGCTTGATAAGATACTGTCAATTTGGCTATCATCAGCGGCATGGAAAATAGTAAACAATTTCTTTGCCATTGCCTTGATTGAATTGTTTCGTTTTTTTTGGTTTTTTCTTTTTTGGTGCAGAGAACACCGAGCTTATACAGCAGAGAGCCGGCTTCGATGTCAAGCTGCAGTGCAATCTCAAAGGTTTGGTCGACGAAAATATGCTGGCCGACATTAAGATACATTGGTACTTTAAGGTATTTATTTTCTTTGATTTCTATTTATATATTTATATAAAAATAATTAAATTACATTTAAATTTGATGTAGCAATGCAGCGACAACAATTGCCATCAGCTGGAGTCCGCCGAAGAGTGGACCGCCTTGCCTTGTGAGCCGAGTCTGTGCCGGCCGGAGCTCTGGCTACGGAATGTTACGGAACGGTATTCGGGACTCTATAAATGTAGTATTAATCCCCACATTTGGGATAGGACACAGGCTGTGGATGTGCAGCTGGTACGCACCTATCAGTTGGATGTGAAGAGTGAGTATTGTTTTAAAAATTCCTTTAAGAATATAAAATACTTTGGAGTTATTTGTAGCTAAAAATAAATATTTAATATCTTAATCCTTTATTGCAGATACCTCTTTGGCTGCTCCCGAATTCGTGGACTCGTATCCCAATAACAAAACCGCTCTTCTTGGCAGCCGGGTGGTGTTCCAGTGTCGCGTACACAGCGAGGAGCATCCCACCATCAAGTGGTTTCGGCGGCAAACCTTCCGGGGAACCTCCCAGTCAGCTGGAGAGGCCGCCACAACAGCCTCCGCCTCCAATTTCAGCACACATATCGTCCGTTACAATGGCAGGACCTATGAGCTGCTGGCCGCTGCTTCCGAGAAATTAATGGGACCACAAATGTATCTCAGCAAGCTGATCCTGGATGGAGTGCGACTCAGGGATGCCGGTTATTATGCCTGTGTGGCCATCAGTTATCGGGGTCACAAGATACGTGAGGCATTCCTGGAGGTGATACCCGATCCGGAGCAGGAGCAGGATCACAGCCAGGAGAAGGAGTACTGGGCGGACTATGATAATGGTGACGAGCGAGTTCCAGCCAGTGATCCGCTGGAGTTCCTGCTGCTCTTCCTGATGCCACTGGGACTGGCACTGCTACCACTAACCGTTTGGCTGAGTTATTTGCTCTACAAACGGTGTTCGGTGGTGGGTCATGGGGATTGTCAGCGAATGGATTCGGATGAGGATCTGGACACGGAACGGTGTGTTCTTGGGGGGAATTGAAGAGCTCATAAATGAAGATTCTGGGATTATATTGCATTACGCTTATTACGCCTAAGACTAAAGACTGTTTTGTAGTTTTCTAATTTGTTTATTTTTTAAGGAAAAAGTATGATAAAGATAGACGTAAGAAATATTCCACAGTTATATTAATTAAGTTTCCAAATTAAGAATATAAATTAATATAAAAAATTAATTTTGTTTACATTACAATTAAGTAACTTAAGGATCAAGGAGGATAGAATAGCAGCTTATGATGCGAATTTCTTAGAAATGTAATTAAATAAACAAGAATGTTACTTTTAGTTATTAGAAATTATTTAAAATAAATAAGTCATATAAAAAGTACATCAAATTGTAAAAGATCTTGGAAATTAACAGGAAGACTTTAACGAACCTAAAATTTGTTGAGATCTTTTCATTTTAAATGGATTTTCAATCCTGGAAAGTTTCCCTAAAATTTAAAACACTTCTTCAATTTTAAGGTAAGATTTTAATAAGAAAAATATGTATCTATATGGAAACCTAAGTTGATTTATAATTTTCCCGATATTTACCGAGATAAGTATTTATATATATTTGTTCATATTTCGAACAGTAGTCTGGTCCTTAAGCCTCAACCCACAAACGATGGAGTTTCAGGCAAGCTGATCGTTTTTCACCAGTAGATTGAATGTAAGGGTTGTGTTGGAATATTAATAAGACAAGCTACATAGTTCAAAATTTACCTTTTATTTCCATAAAATTCCAAATTCGTACCGTCTCCGATTTTGGCTGACACAAAGTCCTATTTTGGGCATTATAGAGGTGAAGCAATTCTACGCGGAAGAGCATCCCGAACCGACTTGATCCTTTTCTGATGCTCGAGGATATTTGGCTGCTAACTAAGATTTGGGGGCGGGTTTAGCCAGGAACAACATATCCAGCGATAATAATGTCTGGCTACCATAGGATGTACTATGAATACTACTTGCCCGGGGTCTATGACTACCCAGTGACCCACAGTGCCGCAAGAACTCCGAGTGCCTACAACTGGAATCCGATGGATGGATGGAGATACCCTGTTCCCGAGCAAAATGCCGCCACATATGTAGCAGCGCCTTTTGGCGGCCTAATAAACTACATGTCGGATATGCAGTCGCACATGGCACTGCCCACCAGTCACACTCAGGCCACGGGAATGATCTACACGACACTGGAGACCGTTCAGGAGGAGGAGGAGGAGGAGGAGCAGACCCCTTATCCGCTTCAATCGCTGTCGCTTCAGAATCTCAGCCAGTTGCAGATCACCAATGATGAGGGCTACGAGTTTGCAGTTCCACCCAACGGTTTTTGCCTAGCGCTTTCACCGAGGGAGGAGGAGGACTTGGAATCGGACTCGCAGCGCAAGTCTAATGTGGTGATCAGCGAGGTGTCCGAGCCTAAGGCAAAGCAGGCTAAGGTGATCCCGAAGCGAAAGAGGAGCCACAAGCGGATCTACAAGTCCAAGCAGGGTTACCTTGTCGAGGAGCCCAGCAGTGAGCTATCAGAAGAGGAAGGGAATGCCACCGAGGAACTGCCAAACAATTCCAAGAAATAGAAATCTTTAACCAGTACATCAAAATTCGATAGAACGATTTCTACATGTCGATATGTGTGCATACATATAGTAGATATATAGTGTAAAAACTGTTCAAATTGGATATGTCGTTGCCATTTGAAGTAAGCTAAATATATATATTTATAGAGACAGTTGTGTGTTTTTATGGTCAGAAAAAAAGATTAAGCAAGGGGATCTCGTAAACGTGGTCTCTGTTTAATTTAATTCTTTGATATTACTATATAAGATGCTTATGAGTTCATATTTTAATGTTATAGTTTGGCAGGGTCATAAATCGCCAGATATTTTTTTGTGCCAATGGAAAGTACCACTATTTTGTAGAACAAATATTTTGACCTGCTTAATTCCCCAAGTAAAGGTTTAGATTGAATAATAAATGTATACTTTATAGTACCCACTAATTATTTATGTTCTCTACAAGTTAATAACGACTATGGGAGGCTGATTGTCATAAGCCGAATAATTCAAGTTAGTAGAAAGAATGCCAAAAAATGTATTGCCAATTTGATTTTCGCTTTAAAAATATACAACGAGATGGGTTTCCTGATAATTTCGCCTGCCTCTAAGTTGAAAATGGCAGATACATTAAAAAAATGACAATTAAAAACACATATTTTTGCATTTTAGTGTAAATTATAAAAGTTATTAAAGATGGCATTAATAATCGATTTTATTTGATATTTTGGCTTTAAGAGATAATAAGTAAAGATAATATAAGATAATATAAGATAAATAAATACATTTTTAAGAATTTGTATTATCATTTTAGCTTTAACTTGGAATTATAATGATTTTTGATGAACCTGCTATGATTAAATGATATATCTTCGCCATAGATAAAAGATAAACCCGATTTTTCAACCCTTTTGCTTTAGCTTTGTTATTTATTTAAGTTGTTAAAATAGTTCTGATAAGTTTACTATCATAATTAGGTAATAACTTTATTTATTAACCTTATTTTTTAGGTATTGTAACAGCAGGCCTTGTCACATGACATTTATAATGAGTAGTTGAAAGACAAGCAACCTAAACAACGAATAATACGATTAGACAAAGGTAATGTATCGAAATAATCCTCACGTATGTGCAAATTGATTGCACCTCTCTCCCCATATAGTACACAGTAGCACCCAGTCGAGACCTGATTTACACACGGGCATTGAGTAACTAATTTAATTATTCGCACATGTTGGCAGAGGTCTCTCTCCGTCAGGTTCTCTCATCTCAAACCTGAAATGATAGCTCTCTGGCTACCTCTTATTCTCTATGGGTTTCTCTCTTTTCCATTGGATAGCCACCTCTCTCTTGTTAGCTGTGGAACTGTGCCTAATATTGCTCATCCGCTCAGCTGCTCAGTTGTTATACGGCTTTTGTTGCCATCGGACGTGACTTGTTTTTATTCACTAATTTTATAGAGATAGCGCGACAGCGAAAAAATACTCGCTATAAAATAAACAAAAAACTATTTTTAGGCTGCAAATCTTAAGTACATATATATATTTTCTCGATCAACTGCAGCAGGAGCAAAGATCTGATCCGGCATAATGGACTGCAAATCGCGACGCGGCACCAAAATATCGGTGATCGCCTTGGGCAGCGCCCTCTGTTTCGTTATGATGGCATACTTTGTGTTCGGCGACAGCAACGACGAGCAGGGCTTGCGGAATCTACGCATGATATCCATAGTAAGTAAGACCCGGGAGCTATAGCTACAGCCACTACTAAACACATTGTGTTTATCAATACGCCCAGCTGTTTCGACATGGTGCCAAGAATCCCAGTGGCTTCTATCCGTTGGATCCGCATGCAGCGCACGATTGGCAGGGAGGCGTGGGAGCTCTAACTCCGGTAAGTATTTGATTTTAAAGAGTTTCGGGAGCATTAATATTGAGTTTTGATGGACTTTTAACTCCGGAATGAGTTTTAAATGGTACCCCTAGGGAATGTTCGCCGACAATTATAGCCTACTTTAGAAACAGCTGTTTTTTCAACAATATTTACATAGAACATATAAATTTATATGATAAACATTATGATTTAATTTTTAGATAATTTTTATAAGCGTATAGAAAAAAGGTATAGGAGGTCCCTCTTCTTTTTAAAGTAATCTTAGCACTTGAGCGGTAATACTAAAATACTTGATTTACTTATCAAGATCATGAATACTACAATTATAGAGTACAATTGGTTTCCACTTGATAAGATTTCAGTATCTAAATTAAAATCGTAGAATGGCAGAAGATTCATAATATTTGTAGTTTAAAATTATACAAATAAATTGTATTAAAAAAGCTATTAAAAAGGGTTGTTTATGCTAATACAAAGGAAACTAAATAAAATAATCTGCATTAGTTCAATTTTCTGATTAATTTAATTACAAAAAAAAGCAAAAGCATTAACCGAAAACTCGGCCAGTAGATCGCTAAATTATTGCCTCCTTTCCGGCGCTTGGGTGCAGGGAAAATTCAGGATAGCAAGAAAATCAAGGCGAAGTTTGGTTTATTTGTAGAATAAACAAGCCTTCTTAAGTTCCAATTCAAGTTCACATTCTAGACAGCTCTCTTCTTTTAAAAAAAAAGAATTCAACATCCTTTACAGGTACTAACAAAAAACCTACACCTAAACCACTTCTACCTTTATGTTCTCCCCTCCTACAGAAGGGCACCCAGCAGGCGTATAACCTGGGAAGGAATCTGCGCATGCGCTACTACCGTCTGCTGCCCTCGAACAGCCTCTACACGCAACAGCAGGTCCATGTGCTAAGCTCGGCTGCGGAGCGCTGTGTGGTGCGTCAGTCGTTCCGATAACTATATAAACATATATATTATATATATATACGCTATAGCTGTAGCTATATCTGTCCGCGATGGGGGAGCCCTAATCAGTTGGCCCGTTGGTTGTTATCTTTTAGATGAGCGCCCAGAGCGTCTTGGCCGGCATGATGCCGCCGCTGGAGAACAACAATGTGTTGCCGATACCCTGGCAGCCGGTGGCCGTGAATACGCTGGCCCGAAATGATGATATCGTGAGTGCAATATATCCATAAAGCGGTTGCAAGTCATCATCATCATATTATTACCATTCCAGTTGCTGGCCCAAAAGAAACCGTGTTTGAAGTACGACCACATCTTGCAGAAGCTTTACAAGGCGCCGCCAGCGGAACTTCAGAAACTGAACGAGGAGAACCAGGAGTTGTACAAGCTGCTGACCAAAAATACAGGCAAGGTGGGAGAGGAAACCGTGCCCAATTTAAGCGATATTACTAACATTATTCCCTTCCTTATGTCGTCGTAGAACATTTCCACTGTGCTGGATGTGGAGCTACTATATGGCACTCTGAAAACAGAAGAGGAGGCCGGCCTGGTGCTGCCCGACTGGACGGAGAATATATATCCAGAGGAGATCAAACCGTTGGCAGAGCGTAGCTATACACTTTTCACCGAAACCAATCTGATGAAGAGGATCAAGGGTGGCGCCTTCCTTACCGAAATACTGTTTAAAATGCAAAACAAGCGGAAGAGGAACCTGAATCCCGATCGCAAGATATTCCTTTATTCGGGACATGATGTTACCTTAGTTAATGTCATGAACTCTTTGGGCATTCTTGATCAGACCACAAATCTTCCAGAATATGCATCGGCTTTGGCCTTTGAGCTACATCACAGCAAGTCCTTTGCCGACGGTGACTTTGAAGTGAAGGTTTGTCGCCTTAGTATTGATAGCCTGTTTGTTTTTAATATGTTTTTAATATATTTTTTGCAGCTGGTTTATTACTACAACAGTGAGGACAAATTCCCCAAGGAGCTGACCATTCCCAATTGCGATGCACCTTGCTCGCTCACCCAGTTCGAGGCCTCTTTAAAGGCCTTACTTCTGGATAATTATGATGAGACCTGCGAGAATCATCCGACTGACTGCAAAAACTGAAATTTCTTCCATTGTTAAACCTCGGTTTTTGTTAAAAATACGTTTATCTGGGGTGTCACCTTAAGCTCTGGTTAATTCAAAGCAATTGTTATGTTTTGTAGCTAGAAATATTGTGCTAACTTATGGATTGAAGTGAAGTAAATGATAAATATTTGTTTCTTAATCCTCGATAGCTAAAGACTAGGTAAATAAACCTTAAAAAGACACAAGTGCATAGCTAATTGATCTACTTAGTTTAGTTTTGTTAAGCTAAAGGGAAACTCATAGAGGCCACTTCTCTTGACTTATGTTTCCCGTTGAGTTAGCTTATAAGCGATGGTTATTGAATCTCCAGAAGAAGAAATTAGAAAACACCCCGGAATATGTTAAGTTGTTGCCCTCAATATTTGTTAAACTTTAATAAATATGTACTGTACATAAAAATAGTTAAGGAGGCTGTCCTTTTCATTTCACATTTGGCTGGGGTATCACTAAAGTTTAACTCAAAATCAAAAACTGGCACCTTTGTCCTCGGCATACAGGAAATATATGGGAACCTTCACCGTCTCGCTGACATGAACGATTTCTGTGTGGCTAATTAGGCGAATGGCAGCCAGTCCATAGAAGAGCATAGGTAAGCCTGGAAAAATACTTAGTTTTAGATAGAAGAAACCCCATTTTTAAGACTGTTTTAATAAGAAATGATCGCCATATTTCATAACTCCTATATTTGCAGTACTATGCACATTTCTTTTAATTTGTGATTACATATTCCTTTTACTCACCCAAATTGATGACCTTTAGGAAGCGAAAAAACTTGTCCTCCAGCCAGAGATCCTGCACCTCTCGCTTGCTACAGTGGTACTTCATATAGGGATAACAGGCGGTGCGAAGTATGTGGTAGTTGGTTCCACTGTCCAGGGTCCAGTTGAAGTGCGACATTCCTCGCTGATCGTTGGTCACATCCCGCAACTGTGCCGCAAAATAGGATTCCCTCTTAATTCAATTGCCATTCACTGAAGGAAAGACTGAACAAACCTTTACGAAATATGATGTCCAAGGTGGCTCATGGCATTGCTTTAAGTATGCGGTCAAAACGTCCGAGGCTCGAGGCTTCAGTAATAGGCGGGTAAGCTGCATTCCACAAACAAATCTGAGCCTTATTGCATCACAAAATAATAACAATGCAGCTGGGGGAAAAAGTTTATTTACTATTCTTGATGTGTTATCGAATTTACAGCTGATTTTCTATCGATAGAGCAGGGATGAGTGCTGTACGCTGCTGATAGAAAGAAGCTGCAAATGTCGCTGTAATTCAAACAAACTAATCGCAATAAATATATATATTTGTTAATATTTATTGACATAAAAATACAAAGAAAGTGAGGAGTTTTACGGAAACCCATGAGCTTATCACTAAGTTTATTGTATAAATATACATTAAATCAATTTAAAATTGTATGTATTTTTTTTAACTGACTTATTTTCAAGCCTTTTTTTTTTAATTGAAAATATGTATTTACAAATATTATTTTACAGTTATGTTCCTGATGTATTTCTATAACCGTTTCTTATTAATTTTATTTTTTCTTCAAAGAAATATACATGCCTAATATACTCTCTTGCTGATTTTACAGTTTATTGGCTAGATAATCAAAATGTGGGTTTAATATAGCTAGATTGCCATTGATAGTTTTCTTTATCTCAGGAGCTATCGATATATTGCTTACTAAGACTGCCCGCTAAATTCAAATGTATTTTTAAAGAAGACAAAAATAACTGCAAAATGATGTATTAAAGAAAATCAATTAAATTATTCTATTTTTTCTAAAGGCGCTCATTCATTCGAAAAATCAGCAAGAAAAATGAGCTGACGGAGCACTTTGACCTCAGGGAGTCTACGGCGGCCAACGAGCAATTGTTGAGCTACGAGGTCGGATCTGAGGAGCTAACCGAGCTACAGTCCGCCCTGATGGGTATCCTTAACCGAGTCAAGCGTGTACCCATCGTGATCAACGGCCAGAAGTTCTTTGCCGACGACGAGCTGCAACAGGTGTTGCCCTTTCAGATTCAGCAGCCCATTGCCCGCTACGGCCATGCCCACCGCATCCACATCCAAATGGCCATCGACAGGAGTCTGGATGCGCAGGTGCAATGGGACAAGACTAGCCTCAGTCATCGGATTGAGATCTGGGAACGGGCAGCCAGGCTTATAGCCGGAAAACATCGCTACAACATAATAGCGGCCACAATGCTCGGCCAGGGCAAGACCCTGCGCCAGGCGGAGATGGATGTGGCCGAGTTGGTGGACCTTATGCGGATCAACCCGATCTTTCTGCGTGAGCTGGCCAACTACGAACCGATTAATGGTTCCAATGGAGACTGCAAAAATGTAATGCGGCTAAGAGGACTTGCAGGTGGGTTTTCTACTTGATAGAATTAAAAAAAACATGCCGAATTTAATTGTGTATCTTCCAGGATTTGTGGCCGCCATCAGTCCGTTCAACCTCACGGGAATAGCCGCCAACCTGGCCTACGCGCCCGCCCTGATGGGCAATGCGGTGGTGTGGAAGCCCTCCGATTCGGCCATCCTCTCCAACTATTTCGTTTTCCAGGCATTGCAGGAGGCCGGTGTGCCCAATGGAGTTGTCAACTTTGTGCCGGCCGAAGAGAAGACCTTTGCCAGCGAGGTGACGCAACATCCGAAGCTGGCAGGGATCAGCTTCACCGGCACATCATCGGTGCTGAAGGTGCTGTGGCAACAGGTGGCCTCGAATCTCAACTTCTACCAGAACTATCCAAGACTGATTGGCGAGGGCGGTGGCAAGAATTTCCACTTTGTTCATCCCTCGGCGGATCCAGACACGGTGGTGGCCTGTACGATTCGAGCCGCCTTTGAGTATGCCGGACAGAAGTGTTCCTCCTGCTCGATGCTGTATGTCCCGGAGTGGCTTTGGAAGGAGTACATAAGGGAGCCGCTGCTCAATGCCACCGCCAGTTTGTGCGTTGGGCATGCCACCTACTGCGACTGCTTCTGCTCGGCGGTGATCAATCGAAGGGCCTACGACCGCATCTACATGTGGCTGAGATATATCGCCCAGAGCCCGAACTGTAAGGTCCTTACCGGAGGGACCTGCGACAAGCGAAAGGGCTACTACGTGGATCCCACGGTGGTGCTGGTCAATGATCTGACGAACCTCATCTGTAAAGAGGAACTGCTGGCCCCCATTCTCGGTGTTTACGTATATCCCGATAGTGAAATCGAGGAGACAATGGCCCAGGTGGCAGAGATCACCCATGGGCTGACTGGCTCTGTGTTTGCCAAGGATCGGGCCTTCATTTCAGAGGCCTACGAGGCCTTCCGATTCAATGTGGGCACCCTGAATATCAACGACAAATCCACCGGTTCCATGGTGGGTCAGCAGCCTTTCGGAGCGGGTCACATGACCGGGACCAGCGATAAGCTCGGAAGTCCCTATTCCTTGTTGCGGTGGACCTCACCACAGGTCATCAAGGAGTCATACAAGCCGCATGTCAGCATCTACCATCCATACATGCAGGTCAGTGAAGCGATTCAGGACCAAGGACTCCATGAGAGCGACGAAATAGAACAGGGGCACGAAAAGGTCGAGGAAATAGAAGGATACGAAATGGGCGAGAATATAGAAGGACATGAAATGAGCGAGAAAATTGAAGGATACGAAATGGGCGAGAAAATAGAAGGTCACGAAATGGGCGAGAATATAGAAAAGGACAGCAGCGATTCGGTGTATCTAGATGAGAACTCCCTGAAGCCTTTTACTGTGGATGACAGGACATAATAAAAAAAATAGTTTTCCGAAAACCAAACTAAATTAATTCCTAAAAAGTTTCGTATTTTTGTCATTCCAAATTTAATAAAAGTATTCCTTTAGTAATAGTATTTGAAGTTCTATAGTTTTTTCTCTAAATCTTAACTACATTCTGAGGTTAATTATTTCAATAGTTTTTTCTAATTTAGTTAAAAAAAATGTAGAGACAGCGAATATGCATTAATATAATCGCCTCTAGTTAAAAATTAAAATTTAGTGATCATGTCACGAAATCCGCTTAAAAACTACGTTTACAACAGAGTTTAAAAAGCGGTAAAAAAATGTCCACAAAACCCTTAAAAAATTTTACCAAAAAACCTCTCTCAAGACCTCACTAAAAACGTTTATATAAAAAAAAAACTCCTACAACTGAAAACTGAAACATGATCTTTATATATTTCCGTATAATGTCAATATAAAATCACAAATCATCAAACAACAAAAATTCAATTTTAAACTGGAATCCATTCGAATGAAATACCGTGAGCTGGGAGAAGCAATATGAGGAGATGTCTAGATGTCTGCTTATGATTGCCGGCTTTCTGTTGTTAATCTTTCGAGTACAAACTGGATCCGTTCAATTAGAAATGCCAATGGTCCTGGATACAAGTCAAGAGGAGTTAACTCATAAAGAGTCATCGACGTGGTCGAGAATGCCGGGTAATGCGGTGCAAGCCCAAAGGCTCTGTGACGCCTATTGGGACTTTATGAAGTCTGACGCCTTTAAAGCCGAAAGAGAGGAAACGCCGACCACCGGGCAATGGAAATCTCCGGTCCCAATCAAAAAGGATACAAGTTCAATAAGAACTGGACTAAAAAAACACAAAAACAAAGAGAAAGCCCTTCTAGAACGTCCAACTATCAAGTACGACGCCACCGATGATCGAAGCGAAGAAAGGGTCAAGTGCTTGGCCCTTCGTCCATTTAAGAAAAAGCAAAAGGTTAAGGAAAGCTACGATCGTAAGCCTTTCGAGGAAACTAGGATGATTAAAGAAAAGGATAGAAAAAATATCGGGGAGAAGATGTCCTTAGAAAGCTCCAAGATTGACGCGAAGATGTATAAAGAAAAACTCGGTGAAAAGATCTCCCAGGAAAGCTCATTGATTGACGCAAAGAAGTTTGAGAAAACGAACGAGGAAAAGATTTCTCCTAAAATCAGCTTGATTAAGAAAAAGTCTAAAGAAAAACTCCAAGGAAAGGGTCCAGTGGTAAGCAGTATCACTTTATTAAAATCCCAAGTGCTTGGTAAAGAACCAAAGGTCAAGCCGTTAAATAAGCTGGATGCCAAGTCGGAGCGAGTTTTGGAAATTAATAGTGTTTACAACGAATACCTGAATGCCTGGCAACAGCCATCTCAAAGTAATACCCAAGAAACTGAGGCGCCAGGCAAATCTATTAGTTTTTCTGGCTTGAAGTTAAGTGCCCTGACCGATTTACTGAATGTTATTGAACGTTTTCAGAAGGGCGATTTGGTGAGAGACTTGGCCATTAAGATAAAAAACGAAATAACGCCCAATCTGTTAAATCAAATCAATCAAGATGATCATCTAGTGTCCGACAGTAGGGCCTCACTAAAAGGTATCATTAAAAATGACCTATCAGGTCTGTTTGATAATATGAAACCAAGCAGCGCCTCCAAAGCTTTTCAGGAGATTTTGGCTGATGTACAGACTCGGAAATCTAAGATCAAGGCCGGTGAACTTTACGATGAGTACAAGAAGGGTTTCAGTAAAATATTTAAAGATCACAAATATCCCAGGCAATTGGATATCGGAGCAGCGAATATCGATTTGCTGAATAGTTTTAGAAAGACAAGTAAGAGCCCCAGCAAGACGAGTGATCAATCGGAAGTAAGTCCCACTAGGAGCAAGGAATATATGAAGGCCTTGAAAATCTTTATCAATATGAATAAAGAGAGTAACAAGAATGGCGGCACGAAACCCTATTATTTACCTTATTCCAAAATCCGGCAGCTTGTTCATAATGATATTCCGCTGATTAGGCCCATTCTTAGCGATGCTCCCAAGAAATCTTTACATAATGCTCTGAAATCAAAGTCATCCGAGAATGAAAATGCTGCTCTTGATAAAGAAACAAATGGAAATTCATATAGAAAAGATGCTGTAAAACAAGCGACAGCAAAACAGAAGGACTCTGCCTTGAAAACTAGCCCCAGAAAATCGTTTAGTAACCCCTGGAAGGGCTTGTATTTTGGACTAGATCCGAACCTTATTACCAACGGAATGAAGGCCATTAATAATACCTCATTTTTTGATTTGGTAGAGGAATATCAGAAGCAAGTCGAATCCCTTAATAGGGCCCTAAGGATACAGCAAGGCTGGTGGAAGGAGGCTAAGAAAAATAAAAAATCACGTTTGCAAAAGGCGCCGAAAAGGAATATTCATATGAATAATGTCCCTGCTGGTAGTACTCTGCCAGTGCCCTTTCCCGAGGCTCTCATCAATCAAGGTCCACAACCAAGCTCCAATGTCCTAGGTAATATGGCAAGCCAATTGAATGTGTCACCGGTTGAGATGGCTCAAAGGATTGTGGGGGCGGGCCAGGCTCCAGCTGTTAATCAGCGATTGGCATTTCATCAAATGCAAATACGTAAGCTCGTGGAATTAAATTTTCTTTTCATGATTTAATGATTTCCTTTTAAAAGCAAACCAGATGTGTCAGCCACAGCCACAGCCACAGCAGCAACAAGAGCAACAGCAACAGCTGTGTCAGCAACAGCAGCCACAGCAACAGCAACATTATGATCAGGTGGGGATATCGCCTGTTCTAGACAAGATCCTGAATCGTTTGGAGGCCATTCAAGCCACCAAGTGCAATAATCAGTCGGCGGATGGGGATACTCCCTGCTGCTTTGTCGATCCAGCTGATGGTAAGATGGTAAGGCCTTAAGTCCGGGATGACAACTACAAATTTGTTGTATAATTTAATGTTTATTTATAATAATTCCATTAAGATCCGAAATAATCTCAATCGTTCTCAAGATTGTTGCGAAATATTTTAAAACTAACTATAAAACCTTTAAAAAATATCACTCCTTATTACTACATAAAATATCGGCACTATTGAAAGACGATATATGTATAAATCGATAAGTAACGCTACCCCACATATACATAGGTACATGTGCGATCTATCAATATTCTGTTTGATAAGCAGAATGAGACATAATTAATAATAATAATTATTATTATTAAATTAATTAATAATAATAATAATAATAATTAAATAACATTTTTCGGATATATTTCGGTACTTAACCTTAAAGTGCGATATAATCGATATCTAACAGTTCGATCTATCAAAGATTACGATGTTTTCGATATTACTAACGAATGGTATATCGTTATATATATATCGGTATATCGGTATATATCGGACTTTTCTTTTAGATATACATCCCTATTATGCACCGAAAAATGCTTTTATTTCAAGCAGTGTCAAATGCCATTTTAAACGGATATATTGTTTCAGGTGCACCCTGTGACCTCAACGGATCCTGGGAATCCCTAGTTCTCGGAATCCGCATTAATATCAAATCTATAGGCGTAGAGATGGAGGAGAGAAAGGCCAAAAAGCCCCCATGTGTTCAACCAAAAGCCACTCATCATCGCCTACGACGTCAGTGCGTCAAGTTGAATAGCGCACAGTTGAAGGAAAAAGTCAAAGGCAACTCGACGATCCCACTTAAAGTCTGTGTTCAAGAAACAGTCCCACCCAGAGCTCACGAACTTCTCGAAAATCTCACCGACTGGCAATTCTCGGGAAACGCCCAAATGATTCTCGGTGGTCCCATGTCCATATCCTTCCGGAAAGCCAACTCAAACCTTATTGGACACTTTGTGGGCTATTGTCGCACCTGCGGATGCTTGGATACCATTTTTGGTTCCTGGACCTTCTGTCAGCCTTCGCGGGACTGCCAGGATATCTCCATGTCGATTGTAGATCGCCGGGACATGTTGAGGCGGTTCAGCTTGGACGAGCGACGGAAGAATCGCTACAAGGAGCAGCTATACATGCACAGTAAGTTGGCCAAGATGGAGAAGGAGCGACTGAACTGTGAGCAGGGGAAGATCGAGAAGCAGCCGGGCCCAAGTACACAATGATCCAAGTTCAAAGAGTTAGTTACCTTCCCAAGTAGGTTTTTTTTTAATTTAATCCTAGTCTTAATTTTCGCCTTTGTCTCTGTTTTTTTTTTTAGTTTTCTTACAATATATTTACCCGAAATTTGTTATGATAAAAACGATACAATATATATTTATTTTAAAGCCTTTTCTTTTGATAATAAAAATAGAAAATCTATTTATTACAAGCAATGCATACTGTAAAAATGTATTTAGTTTGCGTTTCAATTTATGCAGACTGCAAACCTTGCAAATCATTCATCTGACATAGTCCGCGATCTGACCTTATCTCTGACGTTTTTTAATCAATGGAAACGTTGCAAAATCGCCTATCTAAGCAACTTTGTTGAATTTCTGATTAATCGGAACCTATAAAAGCGAAAGGAGATGAGTCCATTAACACAGTTTACTTGTAACCGACCGTCTCTACAATGCGATCCCTACTGGTGATTCTCCTCATCTCGGCTCTGGCTTTGGTGCAGGCCAGGACTTTGAGTGGCTACAAGGAGGACTATCTAGAGGTCGACTACCCGGAATCTCGCGACACGACTCGTTCAGGAACACACCTGCATACCCTGTGGCCCTCTGATGTGGCCGATTACCCGGAGGCCTATCCACTTCTCCGCAAGGTGGAGAAGCGTATGCAACGGATCGACAGCATGGATACTAAGAACCAGATCCAAAATTATGTGGTGGTTCAGTTGAGGCAGTGCATCTCAGAGGGGAAAATGGATCGTCATTGCGTGGGAGTATCGATTGGACATGCCATGGCCTTCATTAACCACCAATGGAGGAAGCAGACCTGAGTTCTAAAAGTGTGATATTATTTTTGATATATTTTTTAAGTGCCTGATTATACCGAATAAGGCTATAATATATGTGCTCGTCTAAATGTATTTAAAATAAAAACTAAAGCAAGACTAGTTTTTGTTAAGAAAAATGTACTTAAACGTTGTTGTTAATCGTTTGCTTGCACATTGCGTGGTAAAGCTTGGTAGAGGGAGAGAGAAAGTAGCGCAAAAGATCTTTCAAGAGAGACCGCGGACAAGCTGTCTTTTATTTAATCAACTTGTTAATTTTAAAAAGTACTTTAAACAAGTTTCTCCTTATATATTTTTGGTGAATTGGATTTATTTTGTAACTAGAAATATGCGGATTTAGTTTCGATTTCACAACAGTGTTTATGTACTTAGGGCCTTCACATTTTATAGGTCCAATCAGATGATAAGCTTGAACGAGAGCGTGCCCGACCGTCGGCCGGCTTACATAGTTGGAATCTTGGCGGAAAATTCCCCCTGATCAAAGGAAGCAATGCCACATTTGAGATAACACATAGGGTTCAATATTATTATAGCCTAATGCCAACCGAAATGCATGTAAATATTTCTAATTTTTATATTAAATATTTATATATTATATAATATTATTCTATAAGATATATATCTACGCAAGTTTTGTGATAATTAGAATACAATTGGACCCGTGTAAATAGGGTGTTATAAGAAATTATTTTTGAACTGCTAATATGTTAAATTCCGAACAAACTCTCTATATAAATACTTTGCTCGTAGAACGCAATTCTCCTCCTCATAGTAGGTTCCTCCGATGCACTGTCTCAACTCTCTTATAACGTAATTACTGATCCGGTTCCTGTAGTCCTCGTTTTCAGTCCGTTTTAGACGCCAATCAACCTCGTTCATGAGCTCATAATTTACTTCACGTTTGAGTATATCATTTGGCCAGGTGTTGGGGTGTATGTAATTTGATTCCTGGTTATGTCCCAATTCCCGCCGACTTCGGCCCTGAGCCTGGGTTAAAGCCAAAGCCGAGATGAGTAGAGACACCAGAATAGAACGCATTGCAACGACTGTAGAAACTGAACTAAATGAATTTGTCATCCGTCAGTTTTATAGTCCTCAAATAACAAGATTACATAATACTTTTTTCTAGAGAAAAGAGTTAATTAATTGAGGTGATTGGCATTATCAGCAAATAAATAAAGTAATTTATTAAAATGATCTGTTTCCGGACATATTTTGTTTATTTACAAAATCATCAAAAATATTCTTACAAAGTTATATATTAAATACGAGTATGTGTACAAATATTGCTGCATTTTCTATGCACTACAATTTTTTAGCTAACATTTAATACAACAATTTTTTTAATAATACGTAAAAATTCAACAAAAATTAGAAATCACTTCGTGGCCTTCTTAATGGTGTTCAAAATCCAGTCCACAACTCCCTAATAATTAGATAATTAAGATATTTGTTAAAGTAGGGTAAGAAGCTCCTTGCAAACCTGAACACCGTCGCCTGACTGCAGCGAACATTCCTTAATAGTCCACTCTCTTCCCTCCAAGTGATCCAAACCCATTAAATCCACAATTGTGGACATGGCCAGAGAACCCGGAGTGTCCTTTTTATTGGATACAATTAACAGAGAAGCTTTGTTCAGTTCCTCATGCAAAAGGACATCGCACAGGACACAACGAGCCTCGCTCAGACGCACTGCATCCTTGCTGTCTAGTACAAAAATCTACGAGAATCAATTTAAGAGCAGGATACTAACACCTCTAAGATTCTCCTCTCACCAAGATCTTTGTTTTTTGGTAATAATTCGGCCAAACCTGTCTGTTCTTCAGATCCCCGTTAATATCCCACAACTGCAGCTTGTTATCATTGATCCTTAGGCTCCATTCACTAGCCTGCGTCGTGGCTTCCTTGGCCTGAAAGATTTGGATGGCTGAAAGGGAAAGTTTATCAAAGGAAAGAAAACCTTAACATACTTTGCCATTAAAGACCTCCGTGAGGCGTGCTGTTAGGGTTGATTTCCCTGCATTGTCTAGGCCCAAGATCAACAGACTAGAATTATGGAAGCCAATGGGCAGGACCTTCTTAATAAGCGACAAGGGTCCGTGAAAGCACATGGGTATTTTTTTAGTTGTAGGCACACTTGTGAGTATTATAATCGGAAGTAGAACTGATTGATTAAAAATCACTTCCTACTTAGTTTTCAGATTGTAAAATTTGTATTTATTATTTGAAATGGTAGAATTAATATTGCTCTGCTCTTTGGAAACTAGTAAAAGGTCTTTAAGAAGCATTAAATCTTAACAAATAATTTACAAAAAAACAATATTTCTTAATTATCTCACTTTAAAAGTACATATAATTATGATTTCTTAGAGTTAGCATTAAACAACTTAACAGGCGACGATTACTTCTTCATGTTCTTGCAAACCCAGTCCATTCCCTCCTTGAGTCCAGTGCCATCCACGGCGGTGCATGCCTTGATCTCCCAGGTTCGTCCCTGTAACTGGACCAAGCTCATCCTCTCAGCCACCTCGGAGGCACTCATGGCATCGGGCATGTCCTGTTTGTTGGCGAAAATTAACACGGGAACCTGCTTCAGCCGGTTGTCCATCAGCATCTCGAACAGTTCGCTGCCCGCCTCCGGAAGTCGGGCCCGATCCGTGCAATCAATCACATAGATCTGCAACAAAATGGGGATTTACTTAAAGGAAAATATAAGGGGGAACTATTATAAAATCTCACCAGCACATCCGTATTGGCAAAGTAGTTCTTCCAATACGGTCGGATCTTCCACTGACCCCCAATGTCCCATACGTTCAGCTTAAATCCGTCGGCTGCCACGGACTTGATGTTAAATCCGGCCGTGGGTGTTACCTGCAGGGGTTCACTCCGGATTTTATGGGGCAAACGGAAGCACTTTGCGGCTATCATACGAACCGTGGTTATATCCTCCGATGCCAGCTGCTTCAGTATCGTGGTCTTGCCGGCATTATCGAGTCCGAGGAGCAGGATGCGGGCCTCCTTCTCCGGATTGGGTCTCAGTTTGCGCAACAGCGAAAGCAGACCCTAAAAGGTTCATCAATATTATTAGCTATTTTTTTAAATTAAATATATTTCTATATATATTAATATCCTGGGACTTTATTTGAGGGATAGAATAAGTTATAGCTCCAGTAGAAAAGACCTGATTACCAGTGAAGAATTCTATTTTTTGTAGGAACGATCCGGCTTGTAAACCTGAAAATTACTTAATATTACTATAAATCTAATCGTAATAATGAAAAGGAAATGCATTGTCTGAAAATTAATTAGTATAATTGAAGGTTTACCTATATATAAATATAAATATACATATATATCTAAATAATAACTAGTTGTTAAAGTTTCATTTGACAAACAAATTATTAAAAAATATAACTAGCATTTAACACATAATAAATCATTTTAACATTTCACATAACACCCGCCTCTGTGTTTGTAAATAAAAATAAATTGTTTCTCTTTGTTGGCTAAAAAAAAACCGTAAAAATTCGCTGGTATGTAATGCATATGTTGAATGAGTGCAAATTATAGCTTATCAGCTTTATTCAAACATATATGCACATACATTATTGATATATTAAAAGAGGTAGCATTAAAATCATTCCCCTTTTTGAATGAGCAAATTTTCGCGCCAAAAGAATTTTGTTGGTACTGCTTTGCCGGCCCAGTGGTGTCATTTTATTCTGAGCAAAAAAAGCTGAATGGAGAAACCAAATCTAAGACTAGGAGGAAGCCCAGGGAAATAAAGTTAAAAATAAAACTGATTTTTGTAAAATAATGTGTTTGATTTTTAATAAAAAACTATTTTTTAAGGTAACAGATATTAACAGTGAAGCACTTCGGAAATGACAACATTGGATGGAAAACGCACCAATTTACAAGCGAACTTTTAAATGATACTATTCGATTAAAGTAAATATCGATACTTTGCCTATAGAAACGTATTTTTAAAACCATCATACTCAATAAAATATCATACTCAGCTATCAAATTGAGTAAAGTTAAATTAAAAACAGCTGCTTAAATTAGCTAAAAAAGCTAGAATTCCCGCTGCCGGCTGTTTTCACATATTACCGCAAACACATTTGTAAAAAAGCCTAATCTGACGGGAAAAAGGCGGCAGGCACACCACTGTACCCGGTTACCATAACAACGATCGCGAAACGAAAACAAATTGAACAATTCGGAAAAAAACAAGACGACGACACTTAATTAGCTGTTACGGCACATCAGCAGATAACCTACCATCCTCTCAACTGCGGGACAACGAAAGTGTCTACTATATTTTTGTATAAATATATTCCTGGAAACAGGTGACGATCCGCTGCTGCCTGCTGCTGACCCGGCGCGGTGTCTTTCGGTAAAGTTCCGAAGATTGGAATTCCAAAAGTGTAACAACCACCAAACACAACAGCCCCGGTTCAGCGCTGTACAATAACTAAACAAATTCTCTCAACGCTCCAACAAATTGCAACAACGACGAAGGCAACAAAAGCGTCGTCGCTGCGCAACCGCTGGCCAGGAGAAAGAAGAAGATGCGGCTTCTATTTACGGGCTTCAACGCATTTGGCCAGCATGAATTTGTTAACGGTAATGCCGCCGTCGACTGCAACGCCGACTGCAACGCCGGCTTTAGGGGTTTGTAACTGTTTTTAATCAAAGCCGTCGATCGCTGACTTAATGTGTACAGTACTTATAAGCTAAGACGAACACAGATCACCTACATATATATTTTTGTAAACTATTTTATTGTTTTTCAAAGTTTTTTTAAAGAAAGCTTAAATTTCAACTTTAGGGAATATTTAAATATTGTTTCCTTATTTTTTAATTTATTTACAAGTAACTAATTAGGTTTGTAAAACTTTTAAAAATATTTTTAAAAACATTTTTCGATGTTTAAAAATATATAAAAGTCTAAAAAGTGTTAAAAACAAAACAATAATCTTTTTTGAAGATAAAATAAATATTTTTATGATGATTTAAAAGGCCAAGTTTTGATAAATTAATTGTTAATTACATAATACACTTTTTATTATATTACATATGTAAATATATAATATATTACAAAATCTTCCTATTAAATTTCCTTGTCACTTTAATTTATGCGATCGCCTTATCGACTTTCACCCGTATGCTTACTAATGACTCCTGATTTTGTTCCAGAAATAAATGCCCCCCTGTCGGATAAGAACCAGTGCACGATTTCGATCGCTTGGCGGTATTCGGCCCTCGCTTTTGGCCGGAAGTTGCTTCTGCGTGGCCTGTTGGCCGATTGTCCCGATGAGTGCGTGACCCTCGAGGCGGCGGGCGACATAAAGGCCCTGGCCGCCGGCGATACCCACTGTCTGGTGCTACTGCGAAGCGGTCAACTGTACCGGGTTAAGCCTAAGTTGGACACGGAACTACTGCCAGTCAGACTGGAAGCTCCACCCCGCTCCAGTTCGGGCACAAAGCGCTCTATCTTTGGGAAACCCAAGGCGCCCGAGCTACCCGCCTTGCCGATCGTCGAGCACATTGCCTGCGGATCGCATATAAACGTAGCTGTTAGCACGGAAAATGCCGTGTACAGCATTCCCAGTTGCCTGCATCAGTTTCCCGGGCGACAGTTTCGGGTGGAGCAGCTGGAATGTGGCCACGAGCATGCCGTGCTCCTCAATGGCAACGGTGACGTGTACACCTGGGGTAATGGACTGTGAGTATTGAAGGGAATCTATGAATTCCAATCGCTCTTGTTGCTAAAATACTTTTGCCTGGGTGGGTTGTTAATTTGGCCGGATGTTTGCCAAGAACAGTGGGAATTCCACACCTGGACACTATGGGGTACCTAGTAAATGCCTTGTATTTGCTTTTATAAAATTGATTGAACTAGTTTCAGGTAAAGGGAATTATTTACATATATATATGATTCACCTCATGGGTATGATTACCTCTGCAAGGGTATTCAAAGCTGCCAACTCCCAAAAACTTAACGTCTCACTGATTTTTCATGCTCTTCTTTTATTTTACATATTCACGCCATAATTAACAGTCGCGGACAGTTGGGTCAGGCGGTATTAAGAGTGGAGGAGACGCCGCTTCTGGTGGAGGCACTGGCGGGAATCAAGGTAAATATTTGCCCTGTGTCCCACTTATCTTTCGCCTGTCATAATCAAAGGGAACGGAACGTTTCTTGCAGATAACTCGAATTGCTGCCGGCGGTTGGCACAGTGCGGCCATATCCGCCTTCGGGGACCTCTACACCTGGGGCCTGAACTGCAGCGGCCAGCTGGGAGTGCGTGTAATGAAGCCGGGAGGCTTGCTAAAAGAGCCCACTGTCTATCCATTGCCCCAGCTGCATGACCTGCCCCGGTGTGGTTGCTCCACGGCGTTGGACGACGACGACGACGATGACTGTGCTCCGTTGGGGGTGTTTGCCGGCTCACGTCACACTCTGGTGATCCGCCGTTGCGGGGGGCTATGGGCCACTGGCTGGTGCAGGTACAACCAGTTGGGCAAGCAGCTCCATCAGCAGCCAAAAAACCTGTCTTACATGGATGTATTCCAACCGCTGGCCGGGATTGCTTTGGATACTGGTGCTGATCGTATTCTATGTGGTCCTTGGTCTACGGTCATATTCTGTGGAAAGAAGTCAGGAGATTGAAAGGTAAATGTATAATGATCTTGATATGGAATTCAATTTGTAACAAACAAAAATTAAGTTCATCTTAATTTTCATAAAGAGTTTTCGGAAAAGAAAGCCTAGTCTGATATTAAAAGTTAAGAGGCTATATTCTGTGAAAGAATAACAAAAACAATTTATAAATTAGTATTCAGGCTTGATTTTTTAATAGAATCTACGGAATTAAATATATCAGCCAATTTCCTAAATATTATAAATAAATACAACTTATTTATGCAATAAATAAAGCCAGTATATTAATATTTAAAGAATAATGTAGAAAAAAGCTCTCATTTTGTAAAGTCTACTTTTTAGCTGCGCTTGTAGAATTGATTGTCAAAACTGCGCCTTGAAAAAATATATAAAAATATGGACAATATATTTAAATTATTTATTTAATACATTTTACTTAAAATAAAGTTTTCCTTTTAATTAAAAAAACCTTCATAAGGTTTTCTTGTAAACACAGCAGAGACACACACCAATTTAAGCGCTTAGCAAAAGTAAAGTAAAATAAAGTGACAAGTAATGTGTAAGTAAAATGGTTCAAGTATTAGGCAGTTACATTTATGTATGTTAAATTTGGGCAACCGTGTAAAATAAAATCTATTTTTTAATTTAATTTATTTGTATACCCTTTCTGGGTTTTTTAATTTCAGTTAAAAGTTTGGATTGCACTAAAGGAGGCACATACGATTCCTTAAAATATGTATTTTTGGCTTAGCAACAACAACCGTATCGATCTAGCCATGACTTCTGAGGTTTTTCAACATTTACTTCAAGGTATGTCCATTTTTAATGATTTATAATTATGTTTTTGATGAAATTGTATTTAATCTGAACATCGGCATAACTTTGTTATAAAATGGTCCCAGATATAGTTATTTTTTTACAATTTATAAATTATATTTAGAGGAAATTTACATAGAAAATCTGCCGGAATAACGATTGGGGTCACATTGCAGACTGCCAGTGTATTAAGTCTTCGGTTTTCCGAAGTTACCTAGTTCCAAATAAATATCGAATCAAACTAATTAGGCTCTGGGATACAAATCATTCCCCATTCGCATAAGTATAACTAAATTGCGAGAATAATAAACTGAAATCAAAGTCTGACCTGAAAGCAAATAAGAGCTGCATGGAGTAAGTTGGCTGGAGTGGAGTGTCGGTGACCACTAAGTCAGCATTTCCATTTCCCGTCCTCAGTCCCACCATATTCTTTATCCTGTTCTGGCGCCTGGCCGTGAATGTCCTGTTCCCCTATTGCTATATGGATAGCTCCTTGGAGGATGCTCTGGCCAATGAGCAGCTAGTTTGGAGCATGGGATCACGCACTGAGCGGCAGCTGCTGATACTGTCGCGCGAAGCCTTTCGAACTATTCTAATGATGGTCCTGTTTATGGAGATCTTTCAAGGACTGGACGCGGCCTTGGCCTTAAATATTCCGGCTGCGGCGAACAGGCGACGGCGATTGTAGGCGGTATTTCGCTGTCGGACTTTACCTCCGTTGCCACTCAAATAATTTCGTATTGGGGTAGGACATCGTCATTGTGACATCGTTCACTGTATCGCCGTCGTCTTCCTCGTAGACGTCGTCGTTCGCACTGCCCATTTAATCAGTGAATATTATTTTTAAAAATGTTATTAAACAATATTTGCCTTAGCAAAAGTCAGACGCACGATCGGGGGGCAATAGACTTTTCAGCACTTGAGCCGCTCGATGACGAGCTGCTCGACTGACTGATTGACTGACTGTGTGACTGACCGACTGATTGACCGAACCACATCGCTGAGTTTTTTTCTTCTTTGTTTTAGCTTTTATTAAGTCGATTGGAGGAGCTTGTGATTATTTCGATTTCGTGGAAGTGCGAGGGTTTCGATAGGCATTTTTATGCGTATTTGGCTTATGGACTAAATTGATTACAGTTCAATTGGAAAATGAGTTTTCTCTTGGGAAATATATTTAGTGTTGTGTTTTTTTCATAAGATTAAACATTTAATTATATAAGATGACAAATTCTGCGGTCACTAAGAGCTTAGTAATTGTTTTTCTTAAAAAACTGTATGTGTTGATTATTTTATGAATATATTATGTAATTTTCTACAGATTGATTTAAGGAAATTTTGAGAAAACAATTTAAGTTAGGCTGCATTTTTGTATTATCACATAATTTACGTTTTTACTTATTCTACTTATTTCGTCTTAGGTTCAAGTAGCCTTTTTAAGAATGTCTTAAAATTAATTTTCCACGTTACCCTCCCCTATTTAAAGGAATATAATTATTTCTATTAATTTATTAATAATTAATAATAATTATCCCAAAATTCCCCTTCACTTGTAGAGCCTTCAATTGTCGCCATACTTGCGTTCCCGATTCTATAAGCGAATATAGTATGTGATGTGCGAGCGAGTTCAACGCTTTTATGCTATTTGCCAAATGAAAAAAGTAAAAAACAAATGTTTATCTTATAATGCACTGGGTAGCAGTTCAGTACAGTCATCGTGTGCGTAAATAGGCTTTGCTTTTGGGCTTTACTTTTTCATTTTATGACCGTTTTTCTTTCTTTTCTTTTTTTTTTTTGTTAGCAAACTTTGTTATCGTCAAAAAAAAAAAGAACAACTAGAGGAGGAGAGCTATGAAATGGGGAGTCTTGTCACTTTTAGGTCGCGAAACTATATGCCACCGCACGGTGGCCAACAGACAGAGAGAGAGAGAGAGAGAGAGGGGAGGAAGATTTCCGAGGGAGAGAAAGAGATAGATCGCCGAAGGAGTTCAAGCGCCTCGCTCAAGGCAATCGCGGTCTGCAGCTTATCAGGGCGGCCAATGCAGCAGCGACTGGAAGAAACCTCTTGAAGAATCACACAGAGAATATATTTTAGAAAGTGATGTTGGGTTTTCTTTTAAGATGTAAATTTTGGTGATAGAAATTCCGTATTGTTTCTCCAATACAATACAATTTAAATTAATCCGGCTCGAAGGACCAACAAATGAAATGTTGGCGTTACTTCTGCATTAAGCATAGAACTTTGCTAGTGAAACGACATGCTGCCGAATACAATAAAGATTAGCATATGAATCCTTATGAATATAGGAATGTATTTCTTATAAATTTCTCTCTGTGCACCAAGTACGAAATGTGCTAATTGTGAAGCCCTCTTTTCGAGAGGGCTTTTCGTTACTCGAAAATTGTAATTCATGCGTGCCAGTAGACGCCAAAGTTTCAACAGAACTCAGTCAATCATAACCAAAAAAAAAAAAGTAAAAAGAACTGCCCAAGAACCAGAAAAGAACTCCTCTTCTTCAGGGCCTGGCCAGGGAGTTGTCTTCACTTTTTTTTTTTGTTTTTGGTTTTGGGGAGGAGTATGTGTACGAGTGTGTTTGCCCTCTGTCCGAAGGGGAGATTGGAGATCCCTCGCAAGTGCGTGCCATGCCGCATGCAACGATGAGCAGTGGCCACCAGTAGCCGATACGGATCCAGATCCAAGTCCAGAAGCCGAGCCATCAACACCAGTTGCCATCAAAGGTACAGGGAAGGTTAGCAATTAAACTAAAATAATACTTAGTAGGCTTTTGTGGGGTGGTAAATATATTTCAACAAAGATTTTTATTTATATTACATTACAAATTCTATATTTAAAGAAATATATTTTTTGTAGAGCCACTTGAAGGATTTCCCTTTTATCTGTCAGATAAATAAGTGTCGAACGATCACTGTACTTTGCCTCGTCATTTTTTTGTTATTTGTTTGCGAAGGCCCTCACTGGCCCTCCCGTTTCCCATTCCCTGACCTACCTTGGCGCTTAGCCTGGCCAACACGTGTTCGTGCCCAAAGAGATGTGTATGTAGTGTGTGTGCTTACAGCCTATTTGCTTTTGGGCGGACATTGAACCGCAGGAACACTTGGTACTAAGAACTGAGTACTTAGCACTCGGTACGCAGCGCCACCCCCAACTAATCATCACTTTGTAGCCGCGCTAATAACTCCACCTTGGATTCGTTCGCCAACTCCCATTGGAGTCGCCTATTTAAGTGAAAGAGGAAATATGTGGGTGTGTGTGGGGGTGGGATGAGCGTGTGTGTGTGTGTTCCCAAAACGTTTTGGCATCCCAAATGCATGTCGGCGTGACTCCTCCCCTATCACTCAAAGTGCCATAAAAATTATGCATGAATGTATTTGCTTCATTTCTGCCAGCGCTTTTTTTCCTTCTCTATTTTTTGTCGTGACGCCACCCCCAAATATAAAAAGTGCCAAACCCAAAAAAAAATAAGGACGAGAGTTGAAAAAAAGCGAACCAAATGAAAGTACGAAAATGAAACGAATGCAGCAGCGTCGCATTTTTACGGCTCCATTCATGTGACGACGGAAGTGTCAAGTGGCTGTTGGCAACTCGTCGTCGACAAGGATGTGCCCCTTGTGCCCCTGCACTCCCGAAAGCAGCCCCCAAAAAGCCACCCGACGTCGCCCACTTCTCCTGGGCGTCCTTTTCGTCAACGTCGAAAATGCCGTTATTGTTGCCAGTTGTCTACATGCTCTATGCGCTGCTCCCATGTACATCACATCGCATCCCATCAGATTCCCATCCTGACCTCGGAATCTCCGCTACACGCTGCAAAGGGGGTCTACACTGAGAATATAAATTGATACATGAGTTGAAATTTAGAGAAAAAGTTTATAAAATGTTTAAAATTCTGTCTGAAAGTACAGAATGTTCGTAAAATGTGGAAAATTCTGCCTTAAAGCTCAGAATGTTCTTAAAATATGGAAAATTCTGCCTTAAAGTACAGAATGTTCGTAGAATAGGGAAAATTCAGCCTTAAAGCACACAATGTTCCTAGAATATGGAAAATTCTGCCTTGAATTACAAAAAGTTGTTCGAAATCTTCAGGAAATTGTTCAGATTTTGATTTAAAATCAAGAATATTTCTTAAGATTTAAAATAGAAATAAAACAATAAAGTTAAAAGCGCACAAAGGGTCCCTAAGTCATTGACGCACTTAGTGCTTTTTTTGACTTACAATTCCCAATGGGATCTAGTGGAAAACTCCGTTGAATTCTGATGTATGTTAGCAAAGGTGGTACTGATGACGACTCCGGCAAAGTCAGAAACTGTCTGCTTTGAAAAATAATAAAACCAGTTGGGAAATACAACTACAGTAGAGACCGGTTATAGCGACTTTCAAGGGACCGACGATTTTACGTCGTTATACCCGGAAGACGCAC